>JAHZNF010003946.1:0-16022 GCA_027744215.1 Troglopedetes dispersus | reverse complement strand
GTTATGTAAGTAATTTCTGGAACAAAAAAACTGTCGTGCTCTATTTATTAATTTGACTGTACAAAATTTTGCATCACCTCTTTAAAGAAAATCATAAGCGCATTTAAAAAAAAGAAGGATATACAAGCAGCCTTCACTCTAGAGTCTCACATCTAAGGACTACCACTGGAACAATTTATAAAACGTGGGCAAAAATGATTACACTCTTTTTGAATTGAACTAATATCCCCGGCATTTGTCATTATTATTATTGATAATGTTATTGCATCGTATCTTCCCCTCTCCACTCCAGTTACGGTCTTCAATACTCCAAAAAAATCAGACAACGTTCGGCTCGCGTTCTTCAAGTATCCAATAAACTCTAGTGAAGCGAAGGGAAAATTTCAGCGAAGCGAATGATTCTTACTTAAACTCTGGCTCTGAAAAGCATTTTTTAGAGTAATTGAATGTGATCGTATGTTTCCAGTTACATAACAATATTACTGCTATTGCAGCTCCTTTAAAAAATAGAAAAAAAAACACTTTTTGTCTTCTATACTTTCACGTATTATAATAATCTTATTATTGCAACTTGTAATTAAATTAACAAAAAGGAGGGAAAGGCGAAGGAGGTGTTCCTGAGAAGACTCATTTACTTTTCTGCAATAACTTTTCCCCTCGTCCTGTGCACAGTAGTAATAACATTCATCCCAAACAATATTTCAGGCTACTACTGTCTTTTTGTGTAATTAATATTTTCCCTTTGTCAATTAACGGTTGCAGTTAGTACGTCCACATAAAAAACAAACAAGTAAGCCGAACAGTTTTCTCCACACGTAAGAGGAACTGTTTTTTTTTTGCCTTACTGGCGACTCCCGTTAAACTACCACCCACAAGCAAATTGTTCGCCGTGTTTGTCAACGTCCTCGTGTCATTTATTTTTCTGGAGGTTGGACTCCTCCAGGACTACCGCAAGGTACCCTTGCCATGTGAGAAGACTGGGCTTTTCTCCTTCCCCGAAAACTTTCCACATTTTGGTAAAAGTAAGAACAATAATTATTATTATATAGTAGTAGTAACTTAAGTTAAAATGCTCTACCCTTCTTGGTAAAGTGAATCAGAAAGATATATATTCGTTGTGGAGGAGGAGAACTGATGTTATATATTAGTAGAAGAAGAAGACTGGCAAGACCTATTACCCGACCGACTTGGCAGTGTTGGTTGTGCTATTTTGTTTCAGTGGTATCATGAGCAAAAAGCACTTACCTGCATTACGACAAATATTAGGAACCCATGCTATCCCATTTCAGAGTGGCTGAGGAAGATTTTCTTAACACAAAAGGAAAACTTGTCATAATTATATAATACAAAGGCATACTGTAAATTAAAATAATTACTTCGAGACCATCTCTTCCGCTTCCCCAGCCTGCATGGGGATAATTGATTAAAATTCCTCGTGGTTTTTATGGCCATCTACTTTTCTTTTTCTTGCCTCAACACGGCTTACGTAAACAAATTTCCACCCAACTGGCTCGCCCAAGTCTCCATGTTTAGGCGAATGGGAAGGTTGGAAAAAGTTTTTCGGTTGGTAACTGGTACGAGCATAAGTCATAACTTGAAGCATGATCAAGTCACGAAAGATTAATTCACCCGTTGCTACCACTCCTCCAACCCACGCAATCTAGCCGATCACTCAAGCGAAATTCCATTGGTTAGTTTTCAAGCTCCATCAGCGTAATGTTATGTATTTTTAATGCGTTATATTTAAGAATCTCTTAATTTTTATTGGAAGTTTAGTGAAAGTAAGTGGTGGATGAATAAACATTTACAAGCTGGAAAAACTAAAGACTTTTGTTCAGTAAACAACAAAACTGAAACCTGTTCATTTTACCTATAGACACGTCAAAAATAATATTTCCATATTAATTTCCAAAAAGGAAAATGCACTTATTTTTTCGCGATTGTTTGTTTCACAAGAGTGAAAGTTGACACTCATGAATTTTTAATGTGGTATGGGAGGAGATAAAAGAGAGCAAGTAGCATGCAAAGAAAGGACTATGTGAAGCTCAGATGTTGGTTTTCAAACAGGCGTAGTGTACGTACACATACACATGTCCAAAATTCAGACATCTATCATGCATATGTATATCTAGTAACTGTCACAGTGAAAATTTTCCAAAATGAACTGTTTCACCTATCTTGCAAAAACTTTTGTGGAATAAACAAAAACATATCTATTTATAATGATGTAGCCTTGCCTCACATACAGCCTCTCCGTTAGTCAATGGGAGCTGTCTCGCAGCTATTTTTACTCGACTCTGTTTCCAGTCTGTCAGCTTTTATTCAACTTCCTGTCCAAGAGCAAGTCGGAGAACGATGCCATTTCAGGTTGTTGGAGCATGGAACTCTATTCTCTCGTACCAGTTTTTGTTTTTATTCTACTGCAGCTCGAGGACTATAACTTCTACTTTCAAAGCAGTACATTTCCATTTTCTGATATCACACAATCTTCCAAAATGATCATAGTGGTCTCAAGTTGAACAGTGTGCTTTGTCTTTCTCACAATAAAATTTATAATATACGTAAAATTACAAGGTTTAGCATGCCTTATATAAAATTGAAAATAATGCCCAATTTCAACTGCACCAAAAAACAAAGTGTTGGGAGAAACGAAAAGGAATACTGTTGCTTCCTTGGCTTTGAAATGATGAGTTTCTTTAGTCATGCTCCTCGCTAACCTTCTTTCCAAATGCATATATGGTGCTGTTGCCAACAAAAATGTATTATTCCTAACCTGAAAATACTATGAAGGGAAGACCCCAAGAAATTTGAGAAACCCAGTCAGTGAAAGCGAGCCTATGACTTAAAGAAAGCATGGAGCAGAATTTTGTTCCAAAAAAAGCAGCAACAGTCGAAGAGGTCTGAAAACATCATGCATAACAACATAGCCCGACTGCCAAGCTAAAATTGTAAAATAAGTGAACCGGGTAAACCTAAAGTGCGCCACTATCTTTTGTTCTCATATTCCTCGTCTCATCCTTCAAAATCATGTGCTGTTGTTGTGAAGTTATGCACTTTTCGCCCTCGGCTTCATGGTAGTCGTAGTCCACAAGAAGACGACCGCCGAGACGATTCCATTACGTATTATTGTCTTGTCTAGCGTTATCTGTCATGTAGGTATTTGCACAAGTATGAGACAACAACACGTAAACTTTTGGTATAACACATATGAATGCAAGGAAAGGAAGAAGGCATTATTTCTTTCCCTAATTCTCTATTTATAACAGCTCTCCAATCTTTTTTACACCCTCAGAACAATATGGCTCCAAATAATCTTACAAAACGTACTTGTTCCAAACAAAATAAACCAAGAGCTGTACTATATGCACTATGCACTTCTATATCTATTTAAGCACGTATTATCACTATCAAACCATGGAATTGCGTTCTTGTTTCAACCTAGAAGTTTTGCTTGTGATTTCGTTCTGTCCAGTTCTTCACTGTGTGCTTGGGTTAAGTGGAAAGCGTGGTTCTGGACATGATTTGGGTTATCCGACTAACTGTCCCAGAAATCCTTTTTTGTTGTTGTTGCTGCTGAGAATGAACCCAGCAAAAAAGGCTGGTTTCCTGGCATCATTATCCACAGCGTCATAAAGATCATTGTATTATTTAGTGAGAATATATAGCATCTTTGTGCACGAGCATGCGAATCCCACTCGCGTAGATATATACTCCCATTGCTAGAAAATTCAAAGAGGCTAGATAATATTATGTAAGAAAAAAGTTGGGTACAAACATACCCACACACGCTCACTCATATTATTATAGCCTCTTTCATCTTCATTTTCTTATCTAACATCTTCCCTCCTCAGGGATATTTCAGAACACAACACCATTACGTTAACTATGCACATAAATATTACGTACTTTCTCCTCGTTTTTTCCTGTAGGTCAAGGAACAAATAATAAAGAGCAAATAAAAACGCAGACTGCTTTTAAACTTAACCCTATCAAACCTCGCTCATTCTTCTACAACCGACGTAAGAATATACCCACCGCACAAGCAAGAAAAGAATTATGACATGTTGTTTGTAAATTGTACCTCAAGCCCCATCCGGGATGGTTGGAAATGTGGACACACTCAAGCATCTTCGTTTTATAACCGTTTTTCGGAGCACATCTGAGAACGGACAGATTCTCTGTTTTAAAGATCAAACCTCTCTTCTTACAATTACCTTTTTTGTCTTCCTACACGTTCTCGTTATTCATTTTCTCTTGCCTCTCATTAGATAAAAAAAAAAGATGAATAGCATTATTACTGTTACGCCGGAGCTAACACGTACTAACAAGGGCAAGTAATGAGAGACTGTTATTTGATAAAAGACTGATGCTCTTCTGTATCCCTATATCAAGAGTCTATATACTGGTTGGTCTAAAAAAAGCAAAAAATCCTTGCCAGATTCTTTTTCATCAGAATACATGTAAAAAATATAACTTACCACAAGAAAGCATACGCGAAGAACAAGTCGATCTTTGACTCAATTAAGACGCCACACTCAGCCACTGCAGTCTACAAGGCATGCCTTTTGCTCTGAGGGAAAACTCGGCTTTATCCAGAAAACCTTCAATGACAAGCATCTTCCCATCTCGTAAGTCACTCTCGTTAACCTCACTTTTAAAGAAAACAAAGACTACACTGCAAACACAATAGATGGAAACCTGAGATGATCATTTCCCCGTTATCTAAGATAAGGGAATCTACACTGTCTATGTCTAAGTAGATAAGTAAACTTCTCAAAATATATACCAGGAAGAAGAATATAGCACAGAGTCAGCCAATAATGCACTCGCTGGCATGAGATATGAGAATCCCAAAGAGAAATGATGGCAGTCTGCCGATCCTGCCGCACATAATGTTCGGTCGATAATATCTACCACAAAATTTCGAGTGAAACAAACTGTGGTGGATGAGAAGAAGGCACTTAATTTTTTGGCCACAGTACTTATTCTCATTTTATAATAAACTTGAGTTAACAAGTACCAAAGAAAAAATTACAGACTTTTCAGCTTGTAAAAATATTATGCTTGTTTATGGAGTGTGTGTCTTTAGTTTTATGACTTGCTGCTAGCAAGAATCTTCAGATATAAGCTTGCCATAGATTGTATTTTCCCGTATAATTTTACTTTATGAGGATATGTTATGATAGAAACCTATCATAAGATGAAGATCGCTCAAGACCAATGAACAACGGCTTAGATTCCGATAGAACAAACAAGGCTACTTAAGCTTCAACCTCGCACACCTTCCAAGCGCGTTAAGAACATGAGTGCACAGATACGGCCATCTGTATATATGAACGACTTTATTCATAATGTTGGGACGGATATAATGTGAGGACAAGAACGTAAAAAGGAAGCGAGTGAGCTCTAACTCCATTTGCAAATTAGACCCTTAGGATTAATACCACTTTCTCCGCAAAGTTAGTAGTCCTACTACATACTTTTCTACTAAGAGTGCTTGTGTATGCACTGGTCGGCCCAAGTTTGTGGAACTGCAGTATATGCTTATGTGTATTTGGGCTCTAAGGCCTGGAGACTGAATGTTTCTAAAAGACAAGAAAGGAGCAGACCAAGTTTCCTTGTTAAAAAGGGTAAAAAGCTCTTCCTCCCTCCACTTATAATATTTACACTTATGTATGTACATATAATAATATTATTATACTTAGCACACGCTCCCAAAAACTTGTATATTTGGGAACTCCAGAGATTGGACTTTTTTTTCCTCGTGACTCCTTTTCATCCTATTTCCCTGAATATTTTTTTTGGTGCTGCACCGCACCAGCGTTTGGAGAACAACTACAACAATTTTTAGGTGACTCGGTGGCACAATCTATCTGAAAATGATGATGAGCGAGTGAACGACTCATATAAAGAGAAGAAGAGCATCTCGGATAATAGGTAGGCTGTGAGGTAGGTACACAATGTAAGTAATACAAAGAAGTACGTGGCAGCGGTACATTTTCCTTCCAGGCGTTTTCTGTCTCTTTCTCTCCTGTCTTCCTATAACTTTTCTCTCTCCTTTCTCTCGCCTCTATCTACTTCTTCTTTTAAAATAGTCTATTTTGTACGTTATCTGAATGAATAAAATCTTTTTTTCGGGGTTCACTTTATTATTACTACTATGACTGTTCTAGAGTGTGCATGAAGGCGGAGAAAGTCTGGAAGCACGAAAAACACAAAGATAGACGAGTATAAAAATAATCATAGTGAAAGTAATAATCAGTAAGAACCTCGGTAAAAATGCATGACGTAAGAGAAACATGCATATTGCTCCACCTCTTTTGTAACTTTGAGGTATTTATACGTAGTACCTTTTTTAGATATGGTGGCGTGTAGGAGGATTTCATACGGTACGTAGGTTGGAGTGGTGAGGTGTTTTTTGTTGGGTTTCAAAAAAAGGTATTACTGTATGCGATCATTTTAAGCTGCACATTGTTTGCCGACTACGTTCATGTGGGTGGTCCGCTTCAGGTTTACAAATTTCAGCCATGTGTGTGATTCTTGCTGCGTGGGTATGTGTTACTCATATTATGTTTGTTGGTAATTTTATGTCGTATTGAAACAGAAAACACTCAAGTATTTTCTTCTGTACTACTCTACTGTTTAAAGTAGTGCGGCAACTTGGTTTTTGTTGTTGTGGTGTAGTATGTACTATTTGTAGAAAGCGTTGGAAAATGGTTAGTATTCTGCAGTGATCTCAGTGCCTACGCCACAAAAAACCTTTATGTTCACAATGCTGCGTTGGTGTGAACGGAAAGAAATTGGCGTTCTGATGCGAGGGAAAGCGAACACACGTAAGTATACGTGCACGTTGATGCAGTCGCTCAGGCTGAAATGAATAGTGAATTGTTGTTCTGCAAACTGTCTGCGCTAAATGCATCGTGTTTATTTTCCTCTCATATTATTTGATTTTTTTATTTTATTGTGCTGTTGAGCGGTTTAAAAGGGCAATAAAATCATGCACAAGAGTAATAACAGTTTTGGTCAGTCCAACGACGCACAACTGGGCTTTGGGGAGAGGAATGAGAATGCCCAGCAAAAAATAATTTGCTTGTGATAAGTAGGTTTCATCTTGTGTGCGAGCAAACAACGAAGAGTGAAGTGAAGTCACTGGAGCTTACAGTAGTGCAGTCCGAAAAAGTATACCACGTACATAATTAGAAAAATCATTGGTTGTACTTGCAATGCATTATTGTTGGCTTCCCTAGTTTTGCAACCAGAGGGATTTTAAAAAGAGTGAAATTGAAAATGCTAATGAAATGATGCCATTTATATAATGTACAGAAAACCAGCCAACCCTTTAGGCAATCGGTGAAATTCGGTATTACGCAAAAAGCGGATTTTGAACAAATAATAAAGGAAATAAAATTTCAATAGAAACCTTGTTTTCCATCCTACTTCTAATCCAATGTGTATTTTATTGGTTGCATTCTCTCGTAGTAGTAATTGTGTTGTGGTCAGTAAAACTCTCAACAGAGATTTTCCTACTACAGGACTTAACTCCATGAAAATAGAATTGAGTTTCTGGATTTCCTAAACACATTTGTGTCTACCTACACAAATAAGTATTACAACGCTATTCATTACGGAGGACGACTTTGTTCGACGAACCTAAAAATACTAAACTACTGCTGGTATCTGTTTCCTATTGGTACACGTATGTATGTATCTGCATCAATTCATTCATTCCTTGTTTTCCCCATGCTAGATATCTTCTGCAAGCTTTGTTGTAATAATCTTCTGCTGTTGAAACATAATACGCCACATACGCTCCATAGGACTTATGGATGACTACAGAATCGTCCTTAATAATATCAATACAACGCGAGAGAATAGCAGCGTACCAACAAGGAGGAGAATTGAACTAATGAGTTGTGCAAATGCTAGAATGCGCACGGCTGGGCGGTTTATGTAGGTCCACTTGTGTAAAAAGGCAACTTTTCTCCTTCGTCAAAACTCTCCTCTTGGCTGATGATGAAAGTGGTGATGGCGTGAGGCTCCCAGTGAGTGGAAGCACATCTATGGCATATAACTGTCTATACTGCTGCAAAAAATTCTTGAAATGTTAGTCTACACAGCGCACATGAAAATTATTATGAACCGTTACAATTCCATATAACCAATTTAATATATGAGAACTGCTGGATGAAAGCGGAAGGAAAGAGGATAACTAACCACAAAGAATAAATGGGCGAGAGACACAGGGAAAAAGGGAAAGAAGTTAGTTGTAACGTGGAAAATCTACGATGAGACAAACCCTTTTCTTCCTGTGTATGTTTGTGCATGTGGGATGGCGGGGTCCGGATTTGTCTACTGATTGGAGATTTCGAACTACAATCTATCTTTTCCATGGTGGCTCTCCGTATTACATTTTACTCCATTCTAAAAACCGAAAGTAGCACTAGTCCCACCAAACTATTGCACTATTACTTTTTTACAAGTGCGTCTCGTTTTCTCAAAATGCTCCATTTCGTATAAAATAGCTTAGCTTTTGGCTGACATTACGAAAACCTGCAGACGCGAAGGAAGATGCTAGACCAGGAACATGCAGTAGTAGCCTTTTACAGTGCATACTTTTCCCTCTCGCCCGCTCTCCCTCTCTCTCTCTCTCTCTCTCTCGAAAGCGCTTTAGAAATGATGCTTCTTTTCTCCCTCTTGCCTTGGTCCGTCCGACGGTCGATAGTGATTTATGAGCCAAGTTATAATGCTGGAATCCACACTATTATTATTTGTATTACTGCCTCTCTGCCCTTCTCTTATATAACAACGCGGCTTGCTGCTACTGACTCTTCCTTGCTATTACTGTAGAGAAAGTACAACTTTTAATACCACCACCACTACCACGATGTCGGCCACATCGCATCACACACATACACCGCTCCATACTTGCTTACTTTTCTTTTTTTTCTCTCTCTCCTTCGAGCTGCTTGTGACGCCACAAACTTTCCTCTTTTTTAAGAAATTGTTTGAAAAGTGTGGCATTACTCCTCGAGTGGTAGTAACAGCAGTTGTGCAAGTTAAATGAAAGACTCATCGTTTTTTACTTTCAAGAAGACTCATACCAAATATATTTCATGTCAGTGGAAAGAAAGTGGAAGTGACTATAGAACCAGTGTTTGCTACTTTTTCCAATGGATTATGTATACACACATAAAGAGTCCTTACGTACCTATGTATGGTGTGCTATTATATTATGCAATCTCACATGTTAAGAGTCTTTCACTCATGGTCCTCCTTAATATTATTATTACATTGTATACTTCTTTTAGAAAAATATCTTCCCATATTTCCTGCGTATCATGTCTGTCGGATGTAAAAGAAAGCCCTAGAACATAGATGCAGCAGTCGACCAACCGACCTTTTCACTCTTTGAAGGCTCAAAAGAAGAGTACTGAAAGCATGCTACATACATTTATTATCAACAAAAAAAGCAGAGGTAGCACATATTATTCTTTCTGACATCCCTATATTGAGGTAAGTTTCACCGTTCTTGTCAGCTGGCACATGAAAAACAAAGTTGCAACGTGCTGCCTTTCTGCAGATATACTCACATATTTATAAACGCTATTAGGCAACGTAAATACGTAGACATCACGGACCATATTTTGTGAGAAAATATGTCGGTGTTTAATAATGTTTCTGCTCTGAGAGCATCCATTCTCGTAAACATTAAAATACGTTACATATTTCACCATTGCAAGTTATCTCACTGTTTTAAACAGAAGAGAAAACAAGAGAGAAAAAGTTGACGTGGGTATGCAGCACAACACGAGCATGCTGTTTGTTTATCTGTCTAGCTTCCTTGGGTATAGATATCTATTATGCACTGTAAATATATTCTTTGCATTCTCACACAAAAATTGACATGTCCAAGGATACATTTGGTAAGGGACATAGGACCTCTGCTGGAAGGACATTTTTTCTGGATCACATTTATCTGGCAAGGATGGCACATGCATTGACAACAGCATGCAAGACATTGTCGGTGTCGCTACGCGCCTTCCCAAACCCGAAGGGAACTATATTGTTTCCTACAGTAAAACGGTGATTTGGTATCATTCGAAAAGTTTCTGTGCTAAAATGTATGCATAAGACTAGTCACAATTGTTCTTATTAAAACTTGGTAGCATCAAATCAAGGAGAACATGATTCCCGAACTTTTCTCCTCTTCCGTGTATCCATTCGATGTCTCTTCGCTATTATCAGGGCTATTGTTACAGAAGTATCTCCACCATAAAATTAAAAGGTAAGGTGAAAATAACCAGGGAATTATGTACGCTGTGGCGGATTACCGTACGATCCATATTTTATCGGAGAGTTCTTCCAAAGATTTTCGGTGAAAACGAGGAATGACAGAAATGTGGGACAAAGTCGCGTCCCGTCACATGGGAGAAAGGGAGAAACTTTCTGATCCCATCTTAATGCTACTCAACGTGAGGTGATATATGGCCTATACTCTGGGTCCAGCTGGATATCTAAGAAATACTTGGTGATCAAAATCCTTATAAGAGGGATTCATGTCGCGAATCATTGAATATTATTTTCTTCCAGGGCCAAAAAAATCCATTGTCACCTACCTTCATCTCAAGAAAAGGAGGACGACAGGTGTACCTGAAACTATAGTCTCCGAAGAAGCAATGTCCATAAACCGAGTGTTGGATAATGTCCGTCCGTAATGAAAAATAAACATTTTTTCGCTTCTTATACATATATCGCATTCTGATGGTCAGTGGTAGAGGCAGATACTGACTACCCTACTACTGGTTCGTTTTCTTTACTATGATATGTACCTACAAACATAACATGGACTCGTGTGTCACTTTGGATTTCTGTGCAGTGTGCGTACCATCAATTTATGACTACCAAGTAAATTTGTAAGTTTGGTAGATATTTTAAAAGTAGTTTTTCACTTTCCCAAATGCATAATTCTTGTTTGTTCTGTGTTCTTTTTGTTCATACTAGAAAAGAGCTGATATTCAGTCTATTCACATACGTCAAATCTTTAATTGATTTATAAAGTAAAAACTAAACTACCACAAATCCATTAGAAATTACAATCATATGAATCCAGGTGTTTACGATGTTTTAAGGTTAACGTAATCATTTTTAATAATACATGTAAAGTGTAGAAATCTTGTGTTGTGTCCGAATTTGATTATGATAGTTAAAAAACATATCACCTTCAACTTGCGTCTACCTTTTCTCACAAAAAATATTTTCATTTAACATAATATTCTGCCTTTGGCAAAAACTTTGTGCTTTGTTGGATGGGGTAAAGTCTCTCATTAGCGGTCCTATTGTTGTAAATTGCATTTACCTTTCACTCCGGTAATGGTATCCAGCCTTCCTCCCCGTTTTTTGTGCATTGGATTAATAATGGAAGAGAGTTGCTTGAAATGCTACATGAAAACTTTCATACTAAGGACAGCGTGGAGCAGAAAACTTTTCGTTTTTCCTATTCATACTACTCACACTGTGTGTAAGTGTAATTGATGGAGCGCCATTCGTTCCATTTATAAAATGGGAAAATGTTTGTTCTACAACTTTGCATTATGTAAAAAACATAAGTGCGGGAGTGCCTAGGAAATGTGAACTAATAAGTTATAACCTCTCCAACATATGGCAGATACCTATAAGCATGTCATCACCTTTTCAAATTTCCATGTCTTCAGCTCATAAATCTTCATATTCTTCTTAATCCCCATTATTATTACTTTCTTTTGATGGGCATTTCCTTCTCTCCCAAGCCGTGGCATTTCAAACGCACACGGGCTCTGTAAATATACAGCCTTTAATTCTCTTATTTGCTGTGCCATGAAATGAAGTAATCCGATTCATTTATTATTCCTTGATTGTCTCAATGTCGAGATAGGTGGATGTATGCATATCATAAATCTATTTTGGAAGAACGAATACATTGAAAAAACAAAAAAATGCACCACGATGAAAAGAGAAAGACATTTTGGGACCATAAATTAAAGAGGCGGGCAGAAAACATGCTCCTCACCATGAAATGCTGGGGTTAGTAATAGAATTTCGTGTTAGCTTAATCAAAAAACATTCCTTCCTTGAAAATTGCTACAAATGAATATTACTTATGAATACTATAATTAAGCATGGCAATTAATCCCGAAAATATTTTCATGCGTGCGTGCCGACACAATCCCACAAATTCATGTGGAAGTGGCTATGGTTTATTGCTTGGCTTATGTAAACCCAATGTCCAGTACAGCGTTACTTCGCCTAAGTTGCAATTAATAAACCCTTTCTAAGCAAAACACAGCTTCGAATTTCCTTCCATTCAAGCAAAATAAAATTATTCGGTGTGTGATTGACCAATGTGTTGCTGATTTTACGCAAGAATTTATTATGCAGAAATGACGATTATTATTCTAAGCACCATATAATGCACCAGTACATTACTCATAAAAGCTTTTATGTAAGCTAAAATAATAAATAAAGAATGCTATGTTTACGAGTTTGTTTACCTATTTTAGACGGTACTGGATTTACTGCCGAATGTAAAAGTTTGCTCATGCTCTGATGCATGCCTTTTTTCATTATTCCCGTCTGCACGCAAACATGAAATAATCATGTCGTATTTGGTGCACGTTTTATTAAACTCTCTTTTGTCACAAAACAAATGCTTTGCTCACGCCAAAATCCAGAATGCATACCTTTTTACTTTGTCACGCTTTGCTTACTGTAATTTTGGAGATTTGTTCCAGTAAGTTATTAATATTATTATATAGAACCTGAAGGGAGATAATAAAATAACGAGCTTGGTGCTACTTAATTAAATTAATTGCGGAATGAGTTCTGGTAACACTTGTTTATTTAAATTGACAGAATAACGACCTGGTGAATGAGTGAGATTTGACATGTGCTTGAATTCATGAAGCAATTTTATGTATTACTCAATTCAATCGAGCGTGATGTAACTTATGACATGAAATTAAAGTAAACTCTTGCAAATTTTGGCTGTATTTGGTTGGTTCGCAAGCATTATTACATTATAATGTTTACTATCTAAACTAAGGGAAATGCTTCCCCTTGCAAAACTGAACAGAAATCTTACAAGGAAGGTTATGCTTAAGTTTGTTGTGCATATAAGTTACACCTTGAGCACGTGTATTTTATCCTGATGCAATACAAGTGAAAGCAGCAAAATTCTTTCATGAGAAAGGGGTCAAAGAGGCACTGAATTGAAACGACCCTTTTGAATGTAAAACAGTTGAAAATGTATCATGAAATAAAAGAAAGCATCCTGCAAAACACTTCACGATGATGAATACTCCCTTTTATTTCCCCTCTCTTTTAGTGCATCAGAAAGGCTCAGCGTTCAAGTAATCTTAAAACACAATAAAAATGGCTGTATTTAAATTCAAAAGGCAAAAGGGAATTCACTAGGAAAAAGCTCTCATGCACTCGCACCAGACACCTCTTCCAAACGAGTGTGAGCCATTTCTCCACTTACTCGTAACATTGTGACCCAAAATGTGCATACCAAAGCTTCCGTTAGCTTGCTTCTCACTTTCATGTTGCCGCTTTACCTCTGAGCCTATACGATAAGATCGTGAAAGTACAACCTGGATAGGTACGGTTATAGCAAGAATGCGGCAAATAGGCTCATTCTTACCTGAAAATGCTTCCAGTAACGCAAGACACCATTGTAGTAGCACACAGCATTCTCAGTGATATCATTGAATGGTTACGTAAATGTGCCACAGTACTGAAAAGGTACTATTCAATTCGTTTCGTAGCGCACCAATGCGTTCGGTTTTCTGGTGATGGCGCATCAAAATGTGATAAAACAATCTCTGGATTGATGAAACTGCAGTTATTTGAGAATAATGAATGACCGTCCCCATCTCAAATCTTATAAAAAGTGATCTCAAAAAGGTACGAAGGAGAAGTCCCAGAAAAAAACTAGAAAAATGGATTGTGTGCAGCGTATACACTTTCCGTTGTAAACCTATTTGCCAAGAAATTATACTGAACAGTGCGCAGCACCGTCACCGTTAAACTTGGAGCGAGCGGTCGTTGTTCGAGAGTGAAGCTAGGTATATGTATATTANCAGCACCGTCACCGTTAAACTTGGAGCGAGCGGTCGTTGTTCGAGAGTGAAGCTAGGTATATGTATATTAAAGCCACATTACGGTGACTTCCTAACGATACCGTTGGTAATGCAATGTCCTTTTAAACTACCCAAATACCTTATCCAGGCTGGCAAACAAGGCTTCCTGCATATTCCGCTGCAATAAATCAGGACACACTGTAGAGCAAACATTCTAGGAAGATACCTTCGCACAGGTTCATATAGATTGGAAGGAGCAAAATCCGGAATATAAGCCATTTTATCGGGTGGAACGACATGCGTTATTATAACCGTTCGGCATAGGAATTCCCAAACATTCTCTGGATGTACACATTTCATGGTTGTGCTGCTTGTGGCGACTTCCAAAAACTCCATTCTTTGAAAACAAGAACGATGATACGACATACAGGTGCGTGGAAAGGAGAAAGGTAGTTTGTAAGTAGTGTCAACCTGCTCGTCCCACACAGTGCACTTTTCCATTTGCCACGGATCATAAAAATTCTCTACTCAAGCCACCGTGGCAAAAAATTTACAGGGAAAATGTATCCTAGCAGAATTTTATTTTTTTAAAGAAAGGCAACTAAAGGTCCAAAAATATTTGAAACAAAAATATTGCTTCATGGATGTACTGACTGACTCTTATGATATTTGAAACAACATGAGAAGGTACATGGTAAAAATATTCTATACAAAGGCGGTAGGGAGTACTATTAGATTTAATTTGTTCACGCACCCTGGCTCGCTTTTCCTGACCTTCTGTATTCAAATCCTTCCTTTTTATTTGCAAAAATCTTGAAAATGCAGGGTAGAATCTACTTTTACTTAGGTAATAAGTCAGTCATCTAAAGGAATGCTGAAAAATGGTTTTCTGTACATATGGGCCCTGTGGGCTAACATTTTTTGTAGTTATTTGGAAGACTCATCTGAAGCCAACACTATAATTAATTTGAAATTTTAAAAACTTGGACAGTTCTTGAGTGATATATGAAATTGCTTGGTCCCATCTCTATGCGAACTGGCGCAACCCAGCCTAACACAACATCCTTGATTTCGGCTTTAGTTTTATTCACGATATTAATTTGAAGGTTGTTTGTTTGTGAGTGAGGAGGAATTCAACCTATTTTTCTTCTTCGCAAGAAAGGCAACGCGCGCTCTCTCTCTCCAGAATCTGTCCGTCGGCTTTTATGATGAATATATTTAAAAACTTTGCTCGCTCATCACTCAACCATATAACTTTTCTCTCGTCAGTTGGGAGAGAGGAGAAAAAAGCAAGACTGTTTTTCCGAGGGAAAGTCCTGTTTGGTAACGGAAAACTAAAGGAAATGTATGCATGAGTATAATATTTTACTCCTTTCTTCAACACCCGAGGTCTACATACCATGAGTGCAGCTGAAGAGGAAAGTTTTTATTTTGAAACAAGGAGAACAATTTTTTATGAAAGCCCATCCAGCTACACGTCTTGCACATGGTTGAATGAAAGTGGTGGAAAAGTCTGTGTTCCGTTTGTTCCACTCAAGGATTTGGTAGGTACACAATAACTTAAGGAAAACTGTACACACTTTAATGCAGCAAAACTTTATTTGCATCTTTGTGCCATCTTCGTTCTTCCTTTCAAATAAAGAAATAGAAGGTGTGTGTAGCTCCTCAAACTGAATCTCAATAAACATTTTAGAAAACTGGGGAGGACTACGAAGTGGAGAAAATCCAGCGAAATATGGTGAATCAGAATTTTAGAACAAGTATAAGGTTTAAAAACAGTCTTTCGGCGGCGGCCCATAAATTCTATATGAGAGAATTTCCATGAAATTAAATATGGTTGTCAAGCTTCATAACAACCATCAAATGTGTGAAGGGTTAAAAGGTACTTGGAAGGTCCCACTTCAG
>JAHZNF010003945.1:0-25928 GCA_027744215.1 Troglopedetes dispersus | reverse complement strand
GTTCTACAAGCTCCAACGTATTATTATTACTTCACATGGACAACCACGGTTGCACCAGCAACCTAAGCTACACTTCCTCCAACTTACGTAGAGTGAGAAAGAGAAGAGAAGTAAAATGCAATGTACACGCTTCTCTCGCCCAAGCCTGTTTAGTGGCTTAGAGCAATACAATAATGTTTGTAGAGTTTCGCTCTTTTCCTTTACTTAACATTCCTATCCAGAAGCAGCACTTTCTCCTCTAGTGCTACATGCCGTGACGCAACTCACATCAAGTCGTTAAAAGGATGAAATTTTGGAGAGGAACAAAAACTATGTTGTCTCATTCCTTCATTCATCAGTTTATCTGTAGAAGCGTCAGAGAAAGGGGCCGCGTGGCTGTGACAGCACGAGGGAAAGCCTACATACAATAGGGATGCCATTGTTACCTACGAATGTTGGTTCTTTCCTGAGATAGCCTTCTGTATCTCGACTCGCTCGGAATATTCCAGTCCAGCTGCGGGCAAGACTACTTGTCCCGTGGAGTGGAACGTGAAAGCAAAGTCGCACACAGAAAGCAAACAAAGAGTGTTTGGTTTAGATACAAAAGTTATTAATGTACTTTAGTTAGTAACTGAGAAGGGTTTGAATTAACAATTCACGTGTAGATATCCTGAGGGAAAATTAAGACGTGTTTGGGAACTGGGCAAAAATCGATTCTCTTCAAAACTAGAAAGTAAATCATCCTGCACAAGTGCATTGTTTCTAGTTGTTATATATGTAGCTACCAGTGTGTGGTGACTATGTTGAGGAGAACGTGTTATTTCGTAGTGTCAGTGAAACTAATTCCTCACTAACTTATTTTATAAATTTGATGTAGCAGCTTCACATTACCAAACCTTTCTATGAGAATATAGCTCCTCTCAACAACCCACAACGTGATAATTGAAATACGTTCAATTGGAGTTATTGTCATTTGGAAAGTCAGCTATAATGTTGGAGGACGTGCGAATACATAACCATGAAAGGAGAGCTAGTGAACGTCGTATCTATTCTTTTGCCACGGCGGATCATATCGAGAACAGGGTTTGTCCAATTTTTGAGAAAACATTTTTGGGAAGTTGTGGTTATGACGTACTTACTTTTTAAATTATCCCATATATACGAAATGGTTTAGAAATACATATCATGTACGTTAGATTTTATTGCAGAGTTAAGTTCGTGATAGCTTACGCCACAATTTCAAAATAGTACTGCTACCCAGCTTTGAGTCTGACTTGGGTTTTTGTGGAGTTGTTGGTATCTGAATTGCAGTCTGTTTACAACTACTGACTGACTTGTTCACTCATAATAAAAGGAAAGGATTGGAATTGAGACTTTCTCTCTTGAAATGGTGAAATCTAATCCCTTTCCCACTTTGCAGTAGAGCTCAGTCATGTCTTTCTCCTTTCAATGCCCCTTTCAATTCTATTTCTTGGAGATCTTTTTAATCCCCGAGAACTAAGGACTGAAGTGAATTGAATGCTTTTGAAGGTTTTTTTGTATTTTCTGCCGGTTGGAAACAATCGATTGGTATTAAATGGCTCAGTACTGGGTTGGGAGGAACTGTTCCTTCGAAAAAGGATGAATACCGTATTCTGCTTTCCCGGATTTGCCTGATGCTTGTACACTTTACATTTACGTGTCAAGCAAGTTTGTTAATTTATTTGAATGGCACCAATCATAATAATGTCTTACACATTATTTAATGCTGTTGTATTTTCTTTTCCTTGTATTTCTTACATTGTTTATCCATGCTGACAGAATTCGTCAAAGAAAAAACTGCACCCCTTCGCCTCCTCTACGAACGATTTAATGATTATACAAGCACATAAATTAATAAGACGCTTTGTTATTGTACTTGCATAATTAATCTAGCATGGCTAAACAAAATTCTTTTTTTTTTCTTTGCAGTCACTGGAGAGTACTCGGCGGATGCTCCAACTTTGTGATGAGGTGAGATTTTTCAAAGTTTCAAAATTAAAAATTTTTTAATACAAGGTGAGGTAAAAACAAACTTGCTGGAGCTGAGCCAATAAATGAGTTAAGACATGAAGGGTATCAATCGAAGGACAAAAGTAAATTGAATTATGACATCTGATGTAGATGTGTCATGTCCTGTCAATATTTAAGGGGTACACTTAGAATACGAGTTAAAAGTAGTGCTGGCTGGAGCATTATTTAACACAGCCTTGATCTCTCGGCATTTCTTTATTTAATTTTGTGCTGCTCCCGGATATATGGATGGATCATGTACTTGAATTCCGACTTGTTTTTTATTCCACGTTACCTTTACCCTATTTTCAACAAATCTGCCCGCGAACGATCCAGAGTAAAGAGGCAGGTATTCGTACTTTGGTAGCCTTGGACGATCAAGGAGGTCAGTCGTTTATGTTTCAGTGTACCACATTCACACCCCTTTCAAGACGAGATACCGAGATACTGTAGTCGTGTTCAGATTGTGTCGTATTACTGAAATGTTATTATTGCTCATTTACTCCTCACTACTCCTTCTCTGTGTTTCAGCTCCTGTATTTACCGTCAATTTAATTGATCTGAATATATGTTAAGATGATTTTATGTTAGAAAGTTATACTTGTTATTGCCAAAAATCATTGAACAAAATAATTTGTAGAAACAACTCTACATGGTTTACTGCTATTTATCTATCCACCCACCACATGTACCACCTGAGCTAACCAAGCAATAATAATAATAATAATATGAAACCTAAACCATCCCCTGCCCAGTCCCTTGGAATAAGGAGGTCATTAGTCTGGTATGATGGTTCCATATATGTTCACACCCCTTGCTGTCTTTTTTCTAATTGAAAAATTTGTTAGTAGGCATCTTTTACATATACAAAGGTCAGTAAAATTTTCAGCCAAAATGATAAAAAGTAAAATTCTTTTCCATAATCCTTAAACAATTTCATGATATTTGAGGAAAATCAGTCAAATCATGCAAATGAAAGCTTGGTCGTTTGTAGAAACATACATATACGTTATGTTTAATACTCGTATGTAGAATCCTTCTACATGGGCATCAAAATTCCGAATCACAAAATTTCAACTGGTACTATTAAAACTTAAAAGTAATTTATTGTCTGTTTCCGAAACTCAACTAACAAGGAAAGATATTCTGAAGATTTTTTGTTTGGGGATTGCAAATAGTGTTTCCGGATAAATTATACTAGACAGAATCCGATTCTACTCAAAAAGTCTGTACCTGTAAGGACGTTTGAGATACAACTATCGCAATAATGTAGCACATGTAATGTACGCTATTTTTCATTTAATCAATTGAAAATTAATATTTGTAACATCAATGACACGGACATACGTTCATGAAAATGATAAAAGTCCATCATAGACTTATCACTTAGGTTTATTTTGAGTATATTGGTTGGGAATAATCTATAAATCCACGACAACTGTATCTAAGACACCTTTAAAGATACGGGCATTTTCAGGGCAGAATCGGATTCTACGTGGTTAAATTGATCTAGAAACACTCTTCGCAACCCCCCAAATAAGAATCTTAGGGACACCTTTCCTTGTAAGTCACTTAAAAAACAGTATTTAAAAGTCAGCTACGTTTAATCAAATGAAAAAGGTAAAAGTTACAAATCACTTAATGCTTGACTCAACTTTCAGACAAATGGTAAGATAACAACGTTGTCGATTTAATGCCATATTATGTGCTTTCATGGTATATGTAGTTGTGGTGTGTATACCAGTATTCGTGTTCAAGAAAAGTTTAAATATTGTTACTTACAATGTAGGTACTACATGGTCTGTATTTTACTTTTCATACGAATAAAATCCCAAGATACTTTTTAATTCTCAAAAGTTAATGTTTAGCAGTACCTAATTTCTTTGTCCATTAAGGTTCCCAAGTATATCACGAACAGAATGATACGATACGATTAATGGTTCATAATTTTTTCAGTATGAAATGTTGAAGTTTGTTTACTTTTATGTGAAAGTTAGTTAATTTTACGGCCAACACAGTCTCAAGTTGTTGATTCTTCAGATTAATATTCTTATTAAAAATATGCTGGCTTAAAACTTTAATAGCAATCCCACATTTGTAAAAAGCCACCACACAAAATTTCTTTCAGTAATACCAAAGCAAAATTCCCAATTTGGAACGATAACACATGTCACACATGCACATTTTCTGAAAATGTTCTATCTGTGTTCCCTGCAATTTCTTTTTACTGCTGTCGTGTCGAATCGGTACTTCCTCGTGCCTATTGCCGTTGTCGTTTGCTTGCCATGAAAGGTCAAATTCAGCCTTATAATAATTTCATCATGTGTCATCCAAATGTATCTCAGCCCATTCTCTCTCATCAATGTTGTCTTCAGGAGACAACGTACCTTTACATCTTTGTCTTCCTGCTGCTGCTCTTGCTCGTAAGTTGTACCTATGTGCTCAAATTCCCTAGAATACCATTGGTTTTCCAATTTTGCACATGTCATACATATTTCCCCACTTTCACCGTGCAATTCCATCCGTGTGTGGTAATTTTTCGTCTAATAATGGTAAATGTAAGTTCCTTCAAATATTCTTAATTCGTTAGTTTCCTGTAAAATATCGATGATATTACATGTAAATAAAGTACCTAACGTTGAGTGATATTTACGGTGAGTTGCTTTATCTAATTATACATAAGTCCTTGTGATTCAAATACCACATTTAAAAATTGATGTAGAGCTTTTTTATGTACCTCAATCTCAACGCGAGTTAGACTTTCTCCGTCAATGGTATAAATATGGAACTGGCATGTTTGCTACAGAATTATATGCTTTCTTCTGGTTTACTCTTTTTGATTAAGAAATTCTTTTTTCAAAGTTGTTTTTTTTCGTACACGTATACATAGTTTGCCTTTCCGTTTTTGGTTACCTATTATAATTTAATTCGTTTTTATTTTATTTTGTTTTGTTTTATTTATGATACGTTGTGGGACTCATGCATGACAGAGTCAAGATGCCGGAGCTAAGACTTTGGAAATGCTACATCATCAAGGCGGTAATTCCTTCAATACTTACGTTTTCCCAGATTTCTTCGAAACTGAAAGACTTCATACACAAAATTAGTCCAGAAAAGTGTTCCGTACTTGTTTTGGTTTACAAGCATTTTTGGCTAAAAGTATTCAGTTGCTTTAGGATCTGTCTTTAGGATCCTCTGGTTAGGAACCTTCCCCAACGTTTGCAATTTAGCACGAAAGTGTATCAGCTTTAGTGATGTTTGTTTGCTACCACACACGAGTGTCCAAAGTCAAACATTTTTGGGCTACATTGAAAACATGAGGCCTTTCTGCTGTGGCTTGCCATGCTTTGTTTCAGTTTTTGTTCTGGATATTTTCTTAAATTAATTTCCACTACCTTCCAAAACAGGATTGCTTTCTCTAAGAAAACAAATAGGTACATGAGAAACAATCGATAAGCAGTTTGTAATTTTTTCATGCAGCTTCATTTTACCAAACATTTTTCACTAGTTCATTGGTCAAAAGAGTAGACAAAATGTAAGAAGGAAAATACAACATAATCTTTTAACATGTGAAAAAGTTTCGTTGTCGATATGCGTAGTATATGCATGTAGAAAATTTAAAAAGTAGAATATTTGTAGTTTTAATCTTCAACTTATGCAATCTAGCATAGTATTGTACATCGACTTCCAACTGAAAACGACTCAAAACCAGAGTTATACGCTTAGCCGGATGGCTTCCATTTCTTGCATATTGGATTCAATATTCCTTCCATCGAATTTTGGTGGATGAAAAATGGACACAATACCCGCATTTATAACGGTGCAACGCTTTCTTCTATTTCCCGTGCTTCATCAGTTTCACCCATCCACCACCAAATAGAAGACCGAACGGAATTGCAAGATGTAAAATATATACAATTAGGAAAACATGATGCTTGGAAAGGCTCTTTAGGACTTGGTTTACTTATACTTACTTCGAACTTTCTCCTAATTAAAAAAGTTACTTTTTTCATGAAAGCAGAGAAGATTATTTAGTCAAATCCGCATTTTTAGATAATTCGACTCACCAGCATATTACATAAAACTAAAATTGTTCTACTTAAGCTAATCACGTATTGTTTCTAATGAATCCAATCGCAGATGTAGATGTAATTTGCTCTAAGATTTAGTATACGTGCTTGATTAATTGTTTAAATACGCTTTTGCAATCACTTCCACATCAGGGAGCTTTTACTTTTACTCTTATTTTTTTAAAAATCATTTCTCATTCTCTGGTGCAATATGCAATGAAATGCATATTGCGGGGGAAGCATGCTTATACTCATAACAATTTAATTAACCACGGTAGAGTAAAAAGTGGAGTTTTCTATAGTTTAAAAGTTTGACTGCTTTGTTAAACAACAGCATGACAATCCAGCAGACGGGCAGAGCGTTCTTACAAATTATAATTATTGAGTAAATTGCACTTTATTGTTATATTTACAATTAGTTGGCTACCTGATATTTTTTAGCGTGTACAATATAAAAAGTACCTGCATTTCTGTAGAACAATTGGATCGAATCGAGGAAGGGATGGACCAAATCAACAGTGACATGAAGGAGGCTGAAAAAAATTTGACGGGAATGGAGAAGTAAGTTTAACTTTTATTGGGTAATTCCTTCTCCTTCATGAATACGTTTTATAGTTTTTTGTCTTTGGGGATAGGTGCTGTGGATTATGCGTTCTGCCATGCAACAGGTAAACTTGAGTTTAATATTACCTACGCTCTAATAAAGGTAGTAATAGATTAATATTCACCTACTGCTAGCTAATAACATCCGGAGGCAAGAAAATCGAATCAACATTCATTTCGATTCGATTCACTTACGAACGGCCGAGAACTCATTAAGAAGCATGTTTGGCCAAGTTGTAAATGTTTGGTTTGGCTCGCATTTAAAATTCTATACATGTGATTATTTCTGATAAAAGGTTATAAAATCGTCAATCTTTATTTTCGATCCTACCAACAAGTTGTCCAGTTAGATTATTATTAGAAACATTACCATGCGTATTAATATTAGTATTTACACATTATTATCCGCAATTTGAAAAAAATGTAAAAGTGGAAAAGCACCCGCATAGGAGACAGGGCATATATTTATTGCAACCAAATTGTGACATGAGAAGAGAAATCAGTGTTATTAGATAGGAAAATGGGTTAATGGCTCCACTTGTCGTTTTCATTCGTGGCGTGTTGTAATGTACGTAAATGCCCACTCTTATTGAAACCCCTCAGATCAACGGAATTCAAGGAGGATACGGAGACATGGAAAAATAATGAGGACGGAAGAGTGATCAATAACCAGCCTCAACGTGTAATCGACGACAGAGACAGAAATGGGATTCAAACAAGTTCGTCTTCTCAAGGAGGTTACATTGCCAGGTAAATTATGCGGTTTACACAGACGGACGTTTTCTTTCTTACATTTTGGTTGGGAAAACTTTCATTTCCCTTTTTCTTTGCGATTTTTCTTGGTACAAGAGTAATTGCGTAGGTGAGGGTGAGAAAAGGAAACAAGTGTGACGGTGGGGAGCTAGCAGTAAGATATATTGATTTTTTCATCATTCTTCGGTTTTCACCGTTTTATTATAATTCCGCACGCCAACCTGTTAACTGTAAGCTGTGTTCAGGCCACGGTAAAAAACAAGTACAGTACATGATGGATGGTGATGATGTGATGGTGGTGGGATAACGGAACGGATGTTTGCACGCACACATCATCATAGTCGTCCCTCCCGTTGCTTTCTCCAACATTATTAATAATTAAATTAATTAATGCATTCTTTGTATTTCAGGCGGAATCAAATGAAGCAAGGATTTCAATGGCCAATCAGCGCGCAGGAAAACTTCTCAAGTCATAATCCGACAACACAAAAAAGGAACACCTTGTGTAAACCATGATCTTTAATGCAAATATACCTTGTTATTGTTAAACCCTACAATTCACAGTTCCATCCCACGTATATGAAACCGTCCTACCGTAAACGTCTCTATGTAGTGTAGTGCATATTAACTTCTACCTTGGAAATTGTAAAAATAAGCGATGATCTACTTAATATAGTCCTGCTCCACCAACCACACATCATAGTTGTCTGATGATACGATTCAGCGCGATACTATATAATATGTAGTATCTGGTACAACACTAGTACCGCCTTGACTCGATTCTTCTTGGTTCTTCTACCTTGGTTAGTATTTTTGTATCCAGTCTCAGACGAATTAGTTTTAAACATGCTAAGGCAACGTTGATGGAGAGAAGGAAGGAGAGAAATCAGGCGTCCTTCATATTCTGTTTCATGTGTACAGTATATGTAATCGGATCAACAGTGTTTTCTCTTTCCATGCAAAAAGAGAAAGCAACTGATATCTTACCTCTACCTACTAAAAAATTAGCACTACGAAGCAAATTCTTCGTTGCAAAGTGTAACGAAAGTTTGCGATAATAATAATAATAATAATAATATGTAGGTGAATTAATGGCTACTTCATATACTCCAGGCTCCAGCTTACATATACCAGAATTTCCACCGTTCATTATTACTGCTTGTTGTTTTTAAATAAGCTTTTATGTTTGCACTTTGCACATTTCATCCCAACTATTGTGTGAAGCATGCCCTTACCACTAAAATTGATTAGGCGAAGTCTTGGTTCTTGTGCGGTGCGTTGCTCATTACATTGTGTTGTGTCGGCCGACTAATGCGCTTTTAATCTTTTTTAGACCACCAAGTCACTTTTCCCTCGCTACTCTACAATTATTGTCATGTTGTATGTTTAGTTTTGGTAGTAATTGTAATGTTTTGTTTTAAATTGAATGACTGTACGCTACTGTGCTGATTTGTTTTTCTGATTCGCTTCGTAACTTCGAAATAAAAACCAAATTAAGTAAGAAAAATCATTTTGAGACTGGAAATGTAAGTGTTTATTGTGAGGGTGGAGAAAGTGAAAACCAAAAGGGTCGTCGTGACTTTCTCCGTTGTAAACTGGAGGAAAATAATGATGATAGGATTTCTTTACGTGTCAGCAATGAACCTTCATATTTGTATCCAAATACTACTACGATGCTTTCAAATTATACATACACGAAGATTAAAAGCTATATGAATCTTATGCTCTTGCTACAACTGTACTCCATACGTGATGAACTCTTCTTTAATTTGATTTACTTATTATTATGCATGTAGAACAGCGAATTAAAATGCTAATTTTAAGAGGACTGTTGTGTGAGGCAACACTTTAAGCCTTCTTCTTAATGCATTGATTGATGCCACGGTTTCTAGGATATAAATTCCAATTTCATTGTGTGTGTGTGCTAATTTGGCGTGGTATTTTTTCCACATACTTTTCTTGCATGATTTTCTCCCCTTGCAAAGCCCACCCACACAATTGGATATTTTTACATAATAATGGCGCTATGGTGATGAGTGATGCCATTCACGATATAGCAACATTATACTTTTCTCGGATCGCACAGCCGGGATCATTTTGCCCCACAGCGTTCACACCATACAGACCAGGCCGTGCATTCGTTTGTACTTCGTTTGTACATAATATGCAGTTTTCGGCAGATCACCAATTCGCTTTGTCACTCCTGATCCGATCCTGGCTGTTTCGTGTGAAGCGTAAGACTCGCATGTATGTGTTGCATTTAAAAAATCAATGTTTTCCTACATTCAATCAGTCTATTTTTACAAATTCGGTAAAAATCGAATATCTACTTCGCTATTTCTAGATAGCCAAATCAAAACCTATTCCCTTACAGAGTTATGCAGTCCTGTAATATGTTTATTGGTAAATTTCGAATATTCTAATTAAATACTTATTTAATTTTATTTTATACAAATATATATTGCTTCGGCAGAATTTTAGGTTAGCCGCCATATAATACTAGCAATGGATTTCGATTTAATAGTCTTGGGATTATGTTATTTGTAACTAATAAAATGAGTCCAGATTTTTGAAGTTGCATATCGGGTTGTAAAAACTTTGACGGAAAGGTTACTAAATTTCGCTCCTTGAATTATAGCTTCCTTTAATTAAATGGACATCGATAATCAAATATACCAAACCTAGTAAAAATTCGAATTACTGGCTCGTGAGATTGAATAAATTGAAGTAACGGAATTGTATAGAATACTACGTAAATAATGTAATTGTTATTGGAAAACATTTTTTTAGAATCTAAGAACATCCTACGTGTACCTGTTACAAAACACGGTATATCCTGTTAAGTATATGGTGAATTATACTTAACAATGTACTTAATAATACTTATGTAACTTCCAAAGAGCCTGCTGTAATAAATCAAAAAATAAAAAGTTTCAGGTCTCACATTTCTGGCAATCGTTGTAGATATACTAATTTTCTTTAGGCAAGAGTGCGTCACAAAAATCGCAACTGGACATCCTTGATAACCATTTATGTGGTGACATTTCAGAGCTAGAAATGTAATTGAATGCGGAGCGTTAAATATTTTATACGGATTTTGTGGGTGATTCCATATTTATTTTTTAAAAACCTCTATATGGTTCCTCGTAATGCACATTTTCCAAATTGGTGAATAGTTAATCAGTCCTTGATTGATGCTATATTAATGGTAAACTTGTCAAACCTTACAGATGAGGATACATCTTTACAATTTGTATGTGAATAACTGATTTTAAAGATCTAAATGATGAATAAATTGATACTTTAAAACCGTTATTTTCTTGGCACGAATAAGCATTTTATTGTACCACATTTAATGTACTTGATTGCATCTGTATAGTATTTTTGGTAATTTTTCATAATGATGAACTTCTTCCATACTAAAGAAATACAGGCGTAGATATGATTTAAATATTTTGCTTCAAATTGATCTTACAACTATAAATTGTTCATTACAATTACTAATTACTTAAATAATGCCTTTAACCTAATTTTAAGTACAATACTATAAAAACATTAACAACTAGGTGCATAATTATTTAATTACTACTCAAAAACACTAGTCATTTATAAAGAATTTGCTTGATTAATATAAAACTACAATAAAGTGGGTTTTCACATTTAAAGCCCACATCGTGCTGCATACCGTGGTTTTTCGATGTTTCAAGTAACACATACTTTTTCCAGATATTTTATGAACATAGTCAGAGCCAAAGCAGAATAATGAATTAAAGTTGTGTTTGTGCTGCAGTTATAAGAGGCACAAGCAATAATTAGGTATGTAGGTCTAACTGATATAAATTAAAAAGGGATTGAGCAACATTAAATTGGTATATTGAGTATACATTAATTATGGTTCACCGGTTTCTGGTTACTTCATAAATCATTGCAGCATTGATTGCTTGTGCTCAATAAGATTACCATAAAAAATCGTACAATTATTTGCTAGATTTAAAACAATTTAGGGAATTGAATTCCTAACCTCACAAAATATCAAAGTATCCATTTTAAAATTTGTTGTCTCGCGGATATTGATATTGAAATACTAAGCCCCGTAAAGGTTTTACAAGTCTTTATTACTGGTCACTGCCTACAATATAATGTATACAATGTATATTGTAAAACAGATAAATCTTACTTTCGGCCGTGACTGCATGGTAAAATGCGACACTGCACTGCCCGAACGATGTGAACTAAACATGGAATAACTAAAAACTTGACTGACTTTTGTAGATTCATTTTTCTAAAAGGGATTATGATGGTGTGACCATTATGTATCTTATCGCACTGTCGTAATAAACCTGAATGAATATGTAATTTAAAGTAACAAATCTTATGGAAATCGACTTTTTAAAATTACATAGATGTTTTACCACGCTAAAGCAGTTTAAGCAATAACCAACTTGGCAGGATAGATTCAAGGCGCGGATTAAAATTGAAGACTTAAGTTCATGTGACATAAAAAAATCTCGAAAGCGAGACATTTTTTACCTTTAGTTTGAACAAGTATTGTCCGCTGATTTAGCAGAGGTAGACAATTATGAACCATTACATTAAGACTTAAGTCAGGATGTAAAAAGTCTATAATTTGGTCAAATAGATAAATTTACCTTGTACCCAAATATCAAAATACAATTTTTAACAAAATTTATTAGAAGAAACTTACAATAAATTCCATCGAAATTGTGACTTACCAATTTGCTTGAAAAATATGCGCATTACTAGTATAAATTGATATGTTGCTGTTGCTACAATCATTTGTAACGAAGTTTGTCTTTAAAACGTTTTGTATGTAAGTGCCTCCCGCGTTATTGTTCAAGTTTCGTTTTCGATAAATAGTTAATGTTATTAGAAGCGCACATTCAAACTTCATTGAAGTTTATTATCAGAATTTTATTAGAAGCGTAATATTGAGAAAGAATGAAAACTATTTAGCAAACTGTCTATCTCGTACCGCAGAGCTTAACTGATATCGAAACTTCACTTTGTACGTTTGCAGTTTAAATATTACTTATCCATCTAACTTTATAGGTTGACTCTGTCAAATAAATATGCGTCATCTGGTTATATCTTATAATTTAATATCTACATAATCAATCAGAACACCTTAAACCATTCACACTATTTACAGGACAGGTAATACTAACTATGATTTATGACTAAATGTATTGAAAGAATTGAAATATTAAATAATAATTTAGTACTTATTTGACATGAGATTGTAAACATTGGTTGTCTAAAAAATCAAATTAGGGTATCATGCACTTATGGTACCGTTTGTTCTGCCTACGACATTAATTTCATTTCAATGTTGTTTAGTTTCAAACATTATGAGACCTCAAGGAACCCTTTCTAACTGACATGATGATAATGGGCTCGCATTAAAATGACATCAGCAGTACAATATTTGGATCATCTGCCTTTAAAAGCTGGTTTTCTCACTTGGATGAAAGAAAATGCCGGAAAAGTTTTCATCAAGAATAATTTATCCCACATACACTTGTATGTAGTGTTGACTAAACTCCATGATAGTAAATTGTAACCTTAAAACTACATTTGCGACAGATGATATGAAGAAAGGAATACTGAGAACAAATATTGGTGGTGGTTTGTGATTTGTTTTTAGTTATTATTATAAAAATAAATGACTGTCTTCTTGTGGGGTTTAAACGGATGTTTCTGAACTGAGCCGTAAAGTAAACTTATTGCTCTTCGGATCCAGAACTTGCTCGGTGAGGTTGAAGTGGGGTAAAGGTGCCACGCTCACGAACAGACTAACTTCTCCGTTCCGCAGAAGAAAATTTGTGTCTTTACCCACCGTTCTCGAGACAGAAAAGTCGCTGACAAGGGCCCACGAGGAAACACCGCCTTCTCTGCTCCCCTATTTTTAAAAGATAAACGAATAAAAAACACATAATTAGTTTTGCAAAAAAATACAATTAGGCAATGCTACAGGCTTTGATGTACATTTATGAGTCAATGAGCTTGCGAGGACACATGAAGGCAATCTCGTGCTTAATACTGAGCATAATACAAAAGAGTAATTACAATGATTTATACCCATTGAAGGTCTAAATATTCAGGCACTGTCACAATCTGCGAGTTGAATTATGTGTGGAAAAATAATAACATTTGTGTGCATACATAAGACCACATCGACTTATTTTGCATAACATACAAATTATGACCCATGTCTAAAAATCAATGCACAATAAACATGTAATTTAGGTTGAGAGTTTACGAATTGCTTCTGAGAAATTTCCTGGATATGTTAACAAATTTCTGGATGATGATGACAGTACAATATATATTTTTCCTTTCATTGTTTACATTTCCCTATACCCTACTAATAAAATCTCACAAAAGTGCAATTCCAAATGGCAGACTCTCTACAACCGTGTCTCTTACAGAAGTTGCCGAAAAGTGATTTACATTATCGGCCATACTCTGCATGCTCACTTGCGCTCCAAGAGTCCTGCATTGTGTATTGAAAAGCAACAAATCATGATTTATCTGCCCATTCATTATGTTCAGTGTTCATTATATCTACTACTGCGCCTGTAATTCACGAAGAATGATGTAAGGAGCAAGAAGTAAACCTCACTCATAATTTTAATTTAATTTTGAACATTCTTGTCTGCTGACTGGCCTCTTTTGTTGCGGAATTTTTGTTGAATGGTCTCTCGACTAGATTCGGAGGAGACAAGACATATTACGCAATATTCAATACAGAGGACGTATCTTAAATCTCATATTTTACCAATGCATAATTCAATAATGAATAATGAGAGTAATGGTTAACCAAAACCAACTTAATAATGATTACAGATAGTAACTTCAGTTTGATAAATTATTGATGTGGAACAATATTCAAAGTATATGTAGTACTTCTCATTTTTCCTTTGTGCTGCTCACGGAGTCTTCTAATAAATTCAGCATTTTATTGTACTTTGGCATGAAGTAATAAAAAACAAGCAGAACAAAAACCAAAATCGGAGAGAATCCAATGCAGCTTAGAAACCACATTTTTCTTGTCTCCTTTCATATCCACCCATATAACAACTTTTCACCCGCATTGCAGAATCTGTTTACTTACTTAGAAAACAAGAACCAAAATTAGTTGACATCATCCGAAGCAGTATAGGGTTGTAATACACAAATCCTACTACTTATCAAAATAATCTCCCTTTATTTTCTCAACGTGATGTGGTCACAAAACAAGAAATGTGCAGTACCAGATTAACACGATGTCTGAGAAAAAACACGACATGCGAAGAGACGGATTTCTCCTTATTTATGACAACTAATTTGTCCATGCTTTCCAAAACAGCGGGGAAGTCGTAATTATTATTTTAAGCTCATCTAATTACTTCGTCTCACATAAAACATAATATCATAAATGCAAGTATGCGCATTGAACATAGCCGTCATGAAGAGAGGTGAGTGAGCAAAAAGACAATTTAGTTGCATTGCGACTCGCCTGACTTTGCATTTTTTCGCAGTACTAATAAAGGCTCTTTGCACTTCAAGACAAAAAGTCACCGTTGATTAATTATACCTCATTAGAATTTAATTACTCCGTTATTTCAGCTTTCCTTTTATTGCTTGAGCTAATCTCAGGCAGGGACCTCCTATGAATTGTCATATTTTCGTTTCCGAGCGAAAGATGCATCAAACAGATAGGGACACTCGCTCAATATTACCGGAATAGAAAATAACGGCATCCTTTTAAGTTTTTAACGGTACTCAACTCAAGATGTTGAGAAAAGTTGACGAGAAATGACACACCAAGCAGCTTTGTTACAATTTGCCGTACCGGAAAACATGTCGAATAATATCATTCAGATTAACAATTTTGTCGAAGTCGTGAACAAGATGTACTTGTCCCACTGTGAATCCTGTGATTGTAAAATTGACGACCCAACAACTTTGAATATGAACTCAACATGTGTACTCTCTTCAGAGATTCATGAAATCAGTTTAGGCTTTTATGTATGCGCACTAAATAAACGGTATGATTTATTAATATATTTTCAAATCGCCGCTCTCCAATGATTTGCTGATTTTTACTAGACAATACATTGAGCATTAAATCTTAATCTTACCTGGAGCACAGGCTGATATGATAAATATCTATCGAGGAATGCCCTGCAACAAAAAGTAATTGCATTAGCAAAGTAATAATTTCTTGAAATGCAAGATTAGTAGAATTGGAGACTATGTACATACTACACTTTTAAAAAATTAAAACTCTATCACATACTGAACACTAAATTTGAACAGATGTATCTACTCTTGCTTATCATGATTATAAACATTTAACCAGGGGCTAATTTACTTTACCTCGGGGCAAGTCCAAGTCGGAGACAAGTGGACAAATGATGAAGAACACTCTCAGCGGTGTGCCCTGTATAATTACAAAATTTATTATAAATTAATTTTATTAATATTATGAAGATTATTTACGTGAATCTGAGAACTAAAAATGGCTTTGCACAGCAAACACTTTAAATAAGTATTTCGTTCAAATAATTTTGCAAAATATTTAATTTATATATGACCCGTATGACTAAAAGTACATAAAACAAAACTTCATAAACGTCGCTCTATTCACTTACATGGTTGTTGACGTGTCACCCGCAAGTATTTCTGCAGCGGACGAGCCAAGCTCGGGAAAACTGCAGCTGCTGCTTCCATCGCATCCAATGGAACGGCAGGTCCTATTCAGAAAATGACAAAAACAATGGTTGTAAGACGCATTAGCAATTATTGCAAACAAAATAATTACTTTTTTAAAAGCACTCGATCAATGCGCGATGCAAGGTAGACACAGCATTAACATGTCAAAAGCGACAACTTGCTTGTAAAGTTAGTTGCTACAACTAAGTATCTTAAGAGGAAAGCGATAAGAGAGACAGACAATCTGTGCATGTGAAAAATAAAGACACAGGAAATATTTGAATAATTGTATTTCTTCGTGTGTGTTTCTGAGACAGATACAAATTGCTCCTTTTACACGTACTTAGGATTAGACGCACGCATCGGACTACAATCTATACAGCCTGATAAAGCAAAATGATGCCACACACCATGCCAAATGCTAATTACATTGTTGATCATCAATGGACGATCTTGAAAGATAAAATGGAAAATACGAAAGTAAACCCTTTCCTCGTGTGCGACTGCTGCAATTTTACTCTGAAATATTCCGACTGACCACTAAAGCAAATTCTATAAAGAGTGGCACTCAGTTTAGCCCTCTGAGATTTTTTTCTCAACTTGACATTCAAAAATCTCTCAGTTGAACACTTTATCGCCGTATTTTATCTCTGTGAAACAGAAATCAAACTTTCAGCAGGACTCGTTTGGTTTGGTGGCAAACAAGACTAGACAGACTAGCACTTAATAATCTAAAGCTTTTGAACAAACGTGAGTAATCTGAATTCAAACTGACTTGAGAGGTTTTGTTTTATTTGTGAGATGACGAAAGTTGCATTGGATCTTTTGCAGATTCCCCGAAAATTATTTAAAATATTTGACTAGGCTCGTTCTGCACAACTGTATTTCATGAAAGGAAAGAAGTTAATCCTGAAATTGCTTTCAAATGTGTAATTTCCTTTTAAGAATGGAAATCTTCTAAGACGACGCGAAAAGATGCTACTACTTTGTACTAAATCATCTTCCATTGCATGACCATAGCTATTGAAAATATGCTTTAAAAAAGAGACGATAATGATGGGTGGTAAATCTGGGATACATATATGTATACAGTATACTACGTAATACTGTGCACAGCGTGTAAAGCACAGAACATCTTCACTTCGTATTATGAAGTCATTTTCAACTTTTATATTCTCCTCTTCGTAATACAAGTTTCAAATTTTGTTGGTGACTGACGATTCAAAAAAAGAAAAGAAACCAAGAATGGAATTGTGCCGCACCGCGCGGCCAAAGACATGAACAATTCTTAGTGAGCGGGATCCGAGGAGTACTAGCAATAAGTTGTACCTTACTCTTGAAATATTGTTCTGATGTTTTTCGTAAATGACTTTGCATTTTTCATCTTTCCATGGAAGCTTTTAAGCGAAGACGAATTGGCATGCTTGGAAAAAGAGGATGAATGCAAGGAAAACAACAATAAAAAATAGTTATTTAGGAGAAATGAAACACACACAACAAGTGAGCTTTATGTGGACCTTTATGTGGCCAATGCTAAATTGCAGGACTGCCGCACAAACTTTAATGCAAGCGCTAGATGTGAATTAAGTTATTATTCTGAGCCCACCAATCATAATGTAATTCATTCAATGAACATGAACAACTTACAATACAACCATACGTACATTCATTCAACTACTAATATAATTAATGGATGACCAAGAAAGCGTCTTTTATATTTTTTCTCTTTTTGGTTCACAGCCATTTACATTATTCGCGAGTTGTTCTGTTGCGTTTTTATTAAGCAGGTACAATTATGCCGGTGAAAGGAGATTGTGATTGTCCTAACTGCTCATATCTTTGACGAACATCCACATGGTCCAAGTCAAAATCCGATGGCTGAATAAAGTAATTGTAAAAAATCTTTAAAAAATGCTTCGGTGAGCACATTTAATTTGAAGAAAAGTGATAAAACCGGTGGAGAAGGATTATACTGGTACTCCTTTTGGTTCTTTCAATGCAGTGTCTATTAAAGATTAAAAATGTGGTGAAAAATTGGCTTCCGCTGAGTCATTTTTTTTTGCTTCTTTATTGTCCAAGTTCAACCAATCATATTCGATGAGTCTTTTACCATAATTTTCTTCCATGAGGTATTTTTATATGGTTAAATGTGATGCACATGATTTGCCAAAAAAAATGTTGAGATTCTACCAGTAACTTTTATTTCTGCCATGTCACACACCGCATTATAAACATGCGTCAATTAATCCGGTATTTTATTACATTTCGCTCGATCTTCTATATTCCGTGATAGTTGGTCATCAAACGAGGAAATGGATTTAATGCGTTCTTTCATAATTATAACGAAGATGTATTGTTATTGTTATATTTCTCACGTCCTTAGTAATTTTTTAGAGGTGGTCATGGCTTTCTAGGACAGAAGAAATGGGAATGACTGAGAAATAATAGCATGAGCAACTTCTTAGAATTTGTGAGTAATAAAGCACTAAAGTAGTGTAAGCACTAAGCACTAGAATGAAGGGGCAGTGAAAAATCACATCTTTACATCTATTTTTCTGTATTAGTTCACCAACTTCAATTCTCATTTTAAATTTTGTCGAATGTCTTATTTAATTAGTCAAAGCCATGCAGCTGAACCAACGTTCCTTAGTTCCATTTGAAAAATAAGGTGCAACAACTGCCTGCCTGTTTTGATGGCTCACACGCACAAAAAAATTGTCTCGGGGTAATGGACCAATTAGGTTGACTAATCTGGATCATTGGCCATGTGAGACAGTAATTCATGAATGGTGTGTTTCATAAAAGTGTTATAAATTTCTTTCACACGCACACTCACACCACCCGTCACAATGCATGACACTGAGGCACTAGCATAACATGATTTGTAGCTTTAGGAATTAGGAAAGCTATAAGCTACATATTTCTACAAGTAGAGCTGGCATTTGTCATAAAGTTTTTGTGGGTGATTGTCTTTACCTTTACCTTGCTCATCTTGCAGTCTCTTGATATGAGTGAATGCCTCCTCCGTGGCTGCGACCAATCTTGCTCTGCGTTTTCTCACACGTCGGTCGTACTCGTGTTCCTCGTAGAACCGCTCGTTATGAGATGACCCGCGGCGAGACATTCGTCCATTCTGCATATTTTATCAAAGTAATCAAAAACAAAACACAAAACGTTGTAATAAAACATGATTTCTATCGCACTCCAACCTACTGCGGATGTTTCTCTTTTCTTTAAAATGTCATTTGCATGCATCACAAAAATCTGGCACAGAGATGCTTTATAATGTTAGCATACCGGTGTGAATGAGGATGAGATTCCATCGAAATCATAAAACTTGAATGATGTTGCGGTGGAGTTGTTCATGGAAGGGTGACGCTTTCGAATTGGCGGCAATCTGTCCATGTGTGGATTGTAGAGAGGGAACTCAGAGTAGTAATGCTGGAGCACCCACACGGCAGCTCGCTGAATACTGAAGCTGCCCATTACCCATTGTTTGGATATGCCATCTGGAGAGCGTACCACTGTCACCTGAACAATTTACACAATTATAACCAGTAAAGCTAAACCTCCTCGATGAGTTGTGATAATTATTAACTTGGAATTATGCAGTCCAGTTAGTACATTTATTCAGTTGTTTATTGCTTCAATATTATGTTACTGATGATCAGTTCCTCACCTGAAACTGCGGAGAAACGTGGCGAATTTCTGTTAGCAGTACACCAAGGTAATGAATTGCCAAGAGGGAATCAGCAAGACCACCAGCAAAAGCTGTCGCACCGACTATAGACAAATCTCCATCCTCTTCCGCTCGTACCTGTAGTAGTCAGGTGGGGAAAAAATGTGCATGTTCTCGTCAAATTTTAAGTACGCACTAATGAATACTCTCCTTTTTGCATCTCCTTGTAATCTTGAATGAAGATAACGATTAAGCTGGGGACGAAAACCGCGACCAAGTCGTGAAAAACTTTTTATGTCATCAATAAAACACGCAGTCAGCATATCAACAACGAAAGGGGAAAAATCAACTTTTAACGTCATTTTGATGATCATGAACCTCATTAAAACTGAAAATTCTCCGATGTATGCAGTCGTCCCTTCATCTCACAACAAAACTCACATATAAAAAAATATATTTTTCGGATTTCTTCTCATCTCAAAATCTCTGAAATGAGTATGCTCAAAAAATGCCTACGTTTCTTGTCGGGGGAGCACAAACTTTTGAGAAAATGTGTACAAAGAATCTTAGTTTTTTTTGCACTGCGACAAAATGTAATCAGTAAAGAGTTTCCAAAATCTCCGTTACCATAAAAAGCGTATGAATAACAATGCACCATACTTATTAGGTATGCGCACTCAATTGTCGGAGAAAGAAAGGAGACGAGATTGCAGCAGCAGCATCTTACTCTTTTATATTCTTGTGCTGATTACTGTTATTAATATTATTACACAACTTGATCAGGTAGCCTGTGTTTCGGACGTAGTGTTGTTGTGTAAATGTGTTATAATAATAAAAAGTAACGAGAAGAAAATATATTGCATGGGAGCTTTGCAAGCTCGACTCTTCAACAGGGAGAAAAAACTTGGTAACTTTATCTTTGCGATATATAATGCCTCGTAATTACTTGTCATAAAATGAGCAGTGCACGACTCCTTCTGTAGTAATATAATTTTTTTCTACACGACACACACCAACAACACAACTTTATGGCAGTTATCACTTTAATAGCCCTAAACTAGGTGGTAAGGTGTAGTGAGCGGCTTTGTAACATTCGTTTCCTGAACCCTCTCGCTTCATTGCTCCTTTTCTTTTGGTTACCAGCTCATCATCGCCATCATCGTCTTTCTTTTGATGCAGAGATACTACAATATATGCACACCAACATGACTTCTAACAAAGAGGCTAATATATGTATGTACAACTTCTTGTTGGTTGTTGTGTTGTATGTGCGGCATTGTTCATTTCGGATATTATAGCAGGATGATTTGTATATGCATCACAACAACGTGTCATAGAAAAGTGAAATAAAATAAAATTATAGTTGAAGACGATTACGTTGGTCATGTGTACTATGTCCTCTCGTGATGCTGATATGATGAAAAATAAAATAAAAGTCTTGGTACAAAAGTTCGGAAAGGCATTCCCCGCTGCAAGGTGATATGCCAACTGCCAAGGAATTTATGCTCACGTTTGCCTAAGCTTTTCTTTATAAAAGTTTTTTTGTGGGAACCAGTCTAAAAGGAAAGGATTCTTTTCATTCACGAACCCACCATTATTAATCTGATTTGTATGAAATAGGAAAATAATGTGGACAATTGAAAAGGAAATAAAATGAAATTTAAAAACCTGATCGGGGATCTCATGCTTACTCATACGAATATTACTTTAGCTTACGTAGTTGACCTATAATTTTATGGAAATTATACGTACCCAATAAAACAGCCAAAAAGTGAAAGCAGCAAGAAAGGCAAGAAGAAGGGTGATGGCACGAAAGAAGAAAATTCTTGGCATTGTGGCCGGAGACCCTCTCCAAAAAATCGCCCAAATCGCTCCAAACAGTGCGACAAGCTTGACGGCGAGTGCGAGAAGGAATGCATGGCATTCTGGGCCACATTCACGGGTATTGGTAACTGGTCGGGAAGATGGGAAACCAATTCGATGACCAACAACCATCACAATAGGCGAGGCTGCTGCCACCACAACGATTCCCGCTCCTATCACAGAGCCAATGTAACGCTGACACCCTGTAATGGTCACAAAAAATCACATTAAGTCAGAGAAAGTTAATTTTTCCTAAACAAGCCGATTCTTTTCAACTTGTTATTATCAATGGTATATAAGTATTGAGTTGGCGTACAAACACACACACAAACACACGAAATTGCCTACGTATGTAAATCGAAACTTTAAGCTACGATTTCTGATACCGATGATTTTGTTCTCTGACGTTTCTGTTCTTTGTCACCTTACTTTATGGAAATTCATCAACGTCAGTCTTCTGTTTAGAAACGAAATGGGCTGGTGACCAAAGTCCACTTTTCTCAAATGTAGAATTCCTGACGTTTCTGATATTCCTTGCTTTTCCCAAAGCTTATAAATACTCAAGTCTTCTTTTATTTTTTTGGATTTTGTGAATTGAACTTGACACTACGCACGGTTGAGTTGACCAAATAAAACCACTAAAATTTCTAGTTGCATAATTAATTGTATTTAATTGACAACATTAAAGTGAGTCATCAGTGCAAATACGGTTGTGTTGTGTCAAGCCAAAGGAGAACATTTAATAAAAGGTGCAAGATGGGACGGAAAAGTGACTCATTCCAACCTCCCTGGTCTAACAAATGGACCAGGGAAGGTGTCATCCCTCCCACGGAAACACTTAAGGATCTCGTCCCTATTGAAAAGCGTCAATTGTCTTGTCCAAACCGCCCGGAAAAATTTGCTTTCGAAGAACGATTGGAGGTTCATCGGCGAGCCTTTTGCAACAAGATTCCAAAAGGACATTTACTCTGTCGGTATGACCCAAGATGTGGACACGTGAAGCAAACAGTAGATGGATACCACAAAATCAGAAAGCATAACCATTGTGACCTGATACCAATGAACGCACCTATTCTGCGTCCGGAATTTCTGGAGGAACTCAATCTGTTGGAGTCGTTCACCAAAGTCTCATGTCTCCCAGGCATTCCACGGCCCCGGTTTGGATTCATCGCATTCATGCATCCTGAGCTTCCAGTTGCAGTGCTCATTTACGAGTTTCTTGGTGTCAAAGATCAGAACACTTACTACGAACATCGGCCTACAAGTGACTTTGGAATGGATCGAATGCTACCGTTTACATTGATGATATATCCTAAAGCGCACGTTATTCCCCCAGGATATGAATGGGGCCATGGAGCTGCATATCGGAACCTTATCGACGATCCAGTTGCTCTCATTGACTCACACTTGAGTTCTAATGCCATTGTTCAGCATGTCATAGCGAATCAACGATGCATGGGACACCTGGAAAATTTAGTCTACCGTATAAGAAATAAGAAAGCTGTTCCCTGTTCGAGTCTTTACGGGAATCCTCATTGAGGAAGGAGCAACATTCATTATTGGAAAGTGGCTGACCAAGCTTGTCATGTATCAGGACCCAACTAGCGGTGTGGACCTCTACGACGCCTGGAAGATCCCTAATACTGATGCTGCGGACCAACTTCGTCCGGAGTTTCGTATGACCCTGCAGGACTACAATGGCCTAAGTGGACACTATTAAATAAAATTGACCCAACTCGCACCGATTTGATGGTGGATTTTCCTCCCGGAAGCGGCATTACCACCATTAGGAAGAATCAAACCACTGATGACCCTCGTTTTTTGTTGCCACAGGACATGCCAACGCGAGACAGTGTTCTGCTGAGTAATTTGAAAGAAGAAAATTGTCAACTCAAATACGAAAACGCTCATTTACATTCGGAGAAGCAAGTGTTGGCTGAGGAGTTGGCAACTGTCATTGTCAGCCTTATGTAGTTGGCGGTTTTTTTGTTTTAAGCTTCCCAAATGGTTAAATATATGAATTATTATACATTTCATGTATGTCTGATTTGATTACAATGTACATAAATCATACCGCCAAAAACTCTGAAATGCAATAAATAACTGACCAAATGCGTTCAGTTTTAATAAAAACTCACCACCGAGGTTATCAGTTGACTGATTTTCTTGAGGGATGGTGGCCCACTTTATGCTATTTACAGTACCGCCATTCCCAACCGGAGAGTTGGAACGGTCGGACGTGTTCCCCGTCACCTATGGTATGACAAATAAAAAGCATTTTATATTTGTAAATCATGTAAAAGTCAAATTATGATAATCTGTATACAACTAACCACATCTACTATTATTCTACTATAATCTGATTCAATTTATGTGAATGATAAAAAAATCAGTGAAGTTATAAATAAGACAAGAGTATAGTGCATCCATTATTTTTTGATAATTGAATTATGGAAATCCCACCAGACTTCTGAAGTTTTCAAATGTGAAATGCAGTAAAGTACCTACTACAAATGTAAATCATGTAAAAGTCAAATTATGATAATCTGTATAACAACTAACCACATCTACTATTATTCTACTCTATGTAATCTGATTCAATTTATGTGAATGATAAAAAATTCAGTGAAGTTATAAAGAAGACAAGGGTATAGTGCGTCCATAATTTTTTGATAATTGAATTATGGAAATCCCACCAGACTTCTGAAGTTTTCAAATGTGAAATGCAGTAAAGTACCTACTACAAACCCTCATCAACTTCAACTAACGACTTAGAGCAAGAGCCTACATGCAAGGGTGCAAAAATTGGAACCTGTCTGTGATATAATAAAGTTGAAGCAAGAAGCTTGAAAACACTTACCGCTGTAGCAGCATCTCCCCAACCGTCATCCTGTGAAAGAAGGAAGAGATAAATTAGTCATATCCCAATTTTTCATGTTCATATCACATCCAATTGGATATGTGTCCCTGCATCCATTAATCACGAAGAATTTTAAAATAAGAAATTCATTGAACCGGAGACGTGCATCCACCAGAGAATTCAAGCTCAACCACTACTGTTAGCGCACCACTGCTGGTACCTACAATTGAAACGTGTCTTAAGTAATATGTGCATCCGGCTCAAGGAAAATTTTCTCCTCACAATTTAATTTGTGTTCATCGGATTAGTGGTTCGTCTGCGGAGCTTTTTAATCTCTCCTTCCCTAAACATTTAAAAATCACAGAATTTTTCGTTTTTCTTGGACACAAGCCTAAATGCAGACATGAATGCTCGCATTTTCTGAGTTGTATACACAGTCGTCATTCACGTTCTACAAAAATACGCTAATTCATATTAAAGAACACATTTTGTGTTTGTTTGTAGTAACGCTGTTCTAGACGTGCATACAGTAGAAATAAATGCTGAGGTATAATTTTGTTGATACTTATTTGATTGCGCCACTACTGCAACCTTTTTATCTCAGACTTGTCTTTACACCATTCACTCTGTCAGTTATTCTTGTAAACATGGGCAGACAGATGTTCCATTCTTTTCCTCCCAATAATGTTATATTTTTAGATGGCTTGAATTGAATACGTATGAATGCTTGCATGTGTGAGTGAGTGAGGCAAGGAAGATAAACTGATCTCTTTTATCCACGCTTCGTCATGGATCTTTGAATCTAATTGGACACGGTTTGTCGAGAAAAGATTGCTCTTTTTCAATTCTAACTTTTTCTACGATTTACTTTGTATGCGTCTGAAAATTTGAGGATCTATCTGAAGACAAGCACGTACAATGGAATACTTCGAAAACTTGTTTCAAAGGAAGATATTGAAAAGGTGCACATATCATATTGCACAAGACCAGGATTCACAATTTAATCTTTTCTGAACTGTGAAAAGCGCAAGAGATGAAAAATGTTGGGGAGGAAGGAGTGACTTTTACATGTCTTTTGTTACAAATGATCAACAATCAATTTGAACACGGCTTGAAGCAGGAATGAAATATAAACTTGAGTATGATATTATTGGTGTGGTGTGAATTCTTAAAGGATTTACATACATGAAACGCTCATGTTATTAGTTACATAATAAGTATCATATCGCACACTAGCGTTTTACGGAGCGCAACGTGCACAGCATACGTCACATTTGCATTGATGTGACACAGGTTTGAGCATTGAATGTTGGTAATTACCGGTGATTCGTGTGGTGCTGAGGTCGAAATGAAATGAGATTCAAAATATGAC
>JAHZNF010003944.1:0-30124 GCA_027744215.1 Troglopedetes dispersus | reverse complement strand
AGAAGCAGGAAATTCAAAAGTTAGCTTAAATAGCATTTCAAAACAAACTATTACGCATTACGCACTAGTCGAGTTCGTTTCTTCACTTCTAACTTCACACAGAGCATTGACTAAGATGAATGTCGGATATTACATTTGCATAGGGCATGATATAATTGATCAGTTTTATTGAGTTGTAATATCAGAGGGGTATGTAACATCTTGATATACATTTTTTTCTTTAGTGTAATTGCACAACATCGTAGGAGACCCTTTTTATGTCCATCATTGTGCTTTTAACTGCCTCACAACAAAAGCGAAAAAAATGTCTCATGTCCCAACTAATGCATTAAAAATGTTTCTAAACAAATAACCCAAGAAGTTAAAAGCTACTTTATGCACTACCTCTGACTTAGATTGTCATTTTTCGGAAAGGTAAGTTTCTCACCAACGACGTTAGTTGATTAAAACTGATCGAAGGAGTCAGACGATCGTTGCGTGCTCAAGGGATTTAGCTGTTCTTTAACCTAAAGTGTGAGTGAATTGTTCAGTTTTAGAAATTAAGCTTTCAAAAATCATTGTATTTCGCACAGAACTTTTTCTGGCATGCCATTTGCTGCTTTCGGAATGTATCAGCGAGTACAGGTAAATTGTGTTAAAAAAATTAAACATAATATATGGTGTCAGTCTCACTGTAATTTCCAAAGACTATGATAACCTTCTCAAACGATCAAATGTGAAATAACAATATTGTAAAACCCTTGTGTAATTTTCTCACACTATCAATAATATTTTGGTATAATAGTAATTAGCACTTTAATTAAAATATGCAGGATTAGTGCAGAATAACTGCATCTGCTAAACTCTCCAAGGAAATCTCACAATGAGCATTCCTTCAAATAATGTCAAACATAAGTGACATGGTAAACGCTATACTTCAGCCAAAAAGTTGAAACTCCGTCGTGTCCTTCTTTACATCCTTTAATCAAATTAGAAACTCTCCTTTTTGCGTTGCATGTAAAAAAACAAACCAGGAAAAAAGCTAGAAAAATGGTGACAAAGGATAATTTTACGTTACCCCTTTCCTTTTCTACTAATCAGCTAAGCAATCCCATGTGGCCATGCATCCTTCTGAAAAAAGGCAACTACTCAGTCGTAATGACACTGTTAATGTGAGCGGATTAGGAGAATGACTTATGGTTACTGATATTATAATCACTTTTACTACTGCATTACCAGAAAAAAATATTTTCCTTCCTCTTCCATCTTTTCTCGTTAAAAAATAAGAAGGGGCACTGTGAGTTGCAATAAATAGGCAGGCAGGTTGACATTTTTTCAAATTACGCTAAACAATTTTTGAATGTAAAATTATTCCGTCTTTTGTTGGCCACACCACGTAGGCATTTGCAAAGCTATCCGGTATTTCTCTGCAGAGATGAGCAAAGATAATGATGACAACAGGAGGGACACTTTTTATACAATGACAGTGGCCGTTTTCAAGTAGCGTAATTTACAAGTTGATGTCCCAACTTGCTGTGAAAATTAACAGGGTTGACAAGTCTGAATTAGCTATTGACAATTGAGCTAATGGATAATTTCCCCATAAATATTATAGTCGTTTTGTGGCATTTCACCAAATCATCCTCATCATCATAATCATAGTCATTCCCGACATCTTGTTGATGCTGACCAGTTTTTCTGTTTTGTTTCGAAAATTGTTATTTTTTTTCTTATTGTTACGGAACTGTCGGCAGATCGCACAAAAGAATAGAATGTTTGTTGAAACGTGTACAAAATAGTCTCAACAAGCTTGGAATGCTTGATGAGTCTCTTCTCTGGAAGAATTTGTTTGAAAGTCGAAATAATATGAACACAGAAGTGAGGAAACACATCTGCTGGTCAGTTAATTTATAGAGTGGCATGTCCTCGAACAAAATATTTGGTCTTTGTTTCCCGTATATTATTCCTTATTTAATTGACTTTGTGTCAAAATAAAACAGGTTTGTGGATATTTATTTTTCAGTATGGATTCTTTGACACCTAAAATTATAGTGGACTGCTAAAAACTATTTTTGTGGTCATTATCTCAACGAAAAAAAATAAAAATGACGGGTCTGATGACAAGACAGGATGTTGTCATGTGTGAAGCAATATATTTTTATATTTAAGTTTATCAACATGTTACTACTATGAAGTTTAGATGGTGTAAGCTTGCCACGAAAGCATTGAGTGCGCATTTTATTCCACCACCGCGACCAGCAGTTTTCTGGATGTTGTACCGCGGCATAAAATACTTTACTACCGCTGTTACCCGAGTTTATGGCTTTTTAACAAAGTGAGAAAGTGACGGTAAAGTGAGTGAGATGAATAAAAAGACCTGCACGCACATCTACACGACACTTAACCTGGATCTTACGAGGAGGGCATAAACGGTGGTTATATTTATTATACAGTTGTTAAAATCATTTCTATGTTGTTAAAAAGACACTTAAATGTGACCATTTAGATAACGCTTTCAAGAAGCTGCATCATCTATGTCGCCGTAAATGGTCAGGGTAGGATTTCGCCTTTGCTGAGCACAGACACATCGGCAGATTCATTCGGGAGAGAATATGCATAATATGTATTCAGGAAGAGTTGTTGAGAGATTATCTTTTAGTGACGAGGTTCGTCCTGTCACGTTGCATTTGATTAAAATGAACCACAACTCTGTTAAAGTCTGGAATCCTTGAAAATGTTATCAGCACAGAGAAATACTAAACTTTGGACATTATCTTTGATTTTATGATGTGGACAATACTGCACCGTAATAATAATTGTAGCGTGCACAACAAATCTATATCCTTCCGTGTTTTTTCATGTGTATAAATTTTGAAAACAGATTTAACGATCAGGGAAGTTCCATCAACCAATTTCTCACGATCTGACAAACCCAAAAATTGAAAGTCATGTTCGCGTATCGCACACTTCATTTTTTGTTGAGGTACTGGGGCAAAGTAATAAATCAGATAGACCAGTCCACAGCTAAATCTGTGCATGATCAAATGGATGAACTTATTTTGTTCTCATCAACGAAAACAAAAGATTCGTAGCGGACACGACACACCAAAGCTTGTAGCATTATCATCACGCAAGGGGTAGACCACAACTATAAATAAATTTATGACTTTGTCGCCCATTTCAAGTACAAGCTATTCATCTATCAAGTGGTGGATAGCAAAGTAGGGGGTTTTTGGTGGATCAGCCACCATTATTTGTATGAAACACTAAAAATATATTTGGTTCACATGTGAGAAAATGTGTACATAATTACACTAACAATATATATGCAGTCGGCGTGACAAAATTATTACTAAAAAAAGCGCACCCATCTTATGTCTTTATAATAATCCAGTGAATCGTATTGTTAAGTATGTGCTCACCCAGTAATAATACACGTAAGTTCTATTCAGTTCATCAAACATTTATGTTTAAAAAAGTGTCCGTGACAAAAAGCTCAGCTTTTATGTCTCTATCATTCAGCCCTGTCAAAAGTGTCAAAAAGGGGACCACACCACCACACTGACAATAAAAACAATTATTATTATTACTGGTGGAAGCTTTATAATCACTTTAACTCCACCACGACAACTTTCTATCTGAACTTTAAATTGCCGCCAACATGATATAATACGTTGTACTACGACTTCTATACTACTATGCTCCATAAAACATCCCGATAGTGCAACCATAAAGTTTACACTTGTTATCGCGTTCCTGCTCCCAAAAAGTCTTTTCCCACTTCTCTAAAAAGCAAACTTAATGAAAACCATGAAAAATGATTAAATGGTTGCAACTCCGTTAGTCTGGTTGACCAAAAATTCTAAAAACATGCATAAACATAATTAACACAAGAAAAAAATGTAGCTTTTAAACAGTAGACTTTTCTTATCCTTCACAAGTAGCTATAATAATAGTTCACACATATCATATCCACAGCCCAGACCAAGAAGACGAAGAAAAAAAACCAAACATTCACGAAAAAGAGACGTCTACAACCGGCTTCCCTCAAAGTTATAACAATAGTCGTAATCATAATGATTGTAATAATCACTCCACTAGAGATAATACTAATAATAATAAAATCATAAACCCAGTTCAGTCACTCACTTTACAATGCAATAATAATAGCAATCCACGTACGTGTGGTACAATGCAGTTTTTTTTGTGTTAGAGAAACTTACACGGAATCAAGGCATTTTGAAGAAGTTTTGTGCCAGCCAACTGCCAGAGCACAGAACAAAATGGTATGGTTGAGTGACTGGTGTTGTTATTATGATTATGTCATGTCGTAGGCATATCTTATTGCATATATTAAATGCATTTTATAACCATTACTCTATTATCACCGCAGTTCTTCGTGAATTATAGAGTGGAGCGGAGTGTATAGTAAAATCTATAAAGCTACGCGACCGACGACCGACCGACCACTTTCTGCTGTCACCGCCGCCGCCGCATATATCACAACAACAGAGCAATTATGATCGACCCGAATAAGCAGAAGCAAAAAAAGGGTCAGAAAGAAGTATGCACAAAAAAAGGAGAAAATGCCTTCATTCAACTGTTAAGGGTTCCCCCATCATTTCAGAAAGGAAACGACACATTACCCAGACTATGGCGGAAGGGCTAGAGAATGAAAGTACAAATGATTTACATGACTGTAAACATTAAAACTTTTCCTCTTGGAGGGTCTCTCTTCCGACCAGAAAAAAAATTGTTTGTACGTAGTTTGTAAGTTTCCCCTTTGACCAGAGCCAAAAGTGTGTATATTCAGAGAATGATTCGACGATAGCCTTTTGTGAAAAAAAAATTTTGCCAATTTTTGCTTGGTGAAGTTACCATTTTTTCTTCTATTTTTGATCTTCAATTTTTTCCATCTCTCTCCGGAAAAAGGAAGCTGCCCGGACATGACCAGAATTTCCCGTCATTCCTGCTCCGTTATTGTTGTGTTATTTGCTTTTTGGTTTTATACTACCCTAGTATATTTTTGGTAAGAGCGTTCGCGTCTATGTTTTAAAAAAATAGTTTCATATTTTTTTGTTTAAAGGAAAAGGGGTAGGTTGCACATGTCCAGTGATAAATTTCTGGAGCAGCCAAGTGCGCCCAGAAACTCAGCAGCAGAGCCAACCTAAAAATACTATAGTGAAATGGGCTTGACTCCGTCGTGGCTTTATTTCATGTCACATGTAAGTAAGATGGTACTTTCCCGTCGGTAACAAATAATTCAGAGGTTAGCGCTATTATAAATGCTCACAATGTACTATAAATGTGCACTCTTCTTTTCTACTTGTGTACGTATATCTAATATGAACACAAAAGTTTTGTATATGAGACAGAGTACCACGAGCATTTTTTATTAAATTCACAAACAGAAAAAAAAGAAAATCCTCTCAGCTCCGAGAGAGAACAAAGTTTTTGGAAGAAGTTGGGAGGAATGTGATGCAATATGATATGCTTGTGCTGGTTTAAGGAAGCGAGAGAGCTGGGCTCTCTTTTTTAGACACATGGCTAGTTTATAAGTTGTAATGGTAGTAAACTAGTAGACTTATTGCAACTAACTTGCCTGGGCTATTACAAACACAATGGGTCATATATTTAGTGGTACTGTCTGAAACTGAGACTCTCTCTCTCTCTCTTGCTTGTGTGTGCAGCGGCATGACTGGTGTTCGCTTCCTCTTATTATTTTCCTCCATTGAAGAAGAAAACTTTAGCATTAACTTACATTCTATTCTACAATATAATAATAATAGAATGTAGTAAAAAGCTTGGAGAGTAGAGGCAAAGTGAGTGCGGGAAAACGAGCAAAATATATGGCCTTAGACTCCATGGCGGGTTGAATGGGTTTCCAGTTCTAATTTATTGGATGGTGAGAATGAAGCAAAGAAGTTCTCTCAAAAAAAAAGAAAGGAAGAGAGAAGGTTGGCTCCGAAAAGGGAAGGAGCAAAAAGCTAGTTTCCTCGCTTGTCAAATATATTTCCAGCTTCCAGCAACAACTTTCTAGTTTCCTTCTTCTTCCGACGAGAAGACTCACATGGAATGAGCTTTTTCGAATTGAGAACCAGGCACGTATAAAAATACATGTATGAATATGATGCTGTATATCACGTCTACGATTTTCTTACTTTTAGTAAAATATACCTTTAGTTAGTTTCAGTAGCACAGAGGAGAAGCAAGCCAAGTCAACCCTTCAGTTACAAAATTTTTTTTCGATCTTATCAATAATACCAACTATGGTTAAGAAACGAAAGGCTTATTAATATCTGACCAGGGAAGTTTCTAATAATTTTGACCGCGGTAAAAAATTGAAAAGGGTGAGTTCTTGCTAACTACGTTTTAATTTTAAAAAATTTAAGTTCAGCTACAAAATTTTTGTCGGAAATAAAGAGTTGAAAAGAGTTTGGCTCTCTTCAAAAAAAGAGCCACAAGCGCCAGAATGAAGATAGTGAATTTCGTCTCTCGAATCAAAATCCCTGTCATATGAAAATTTTTCCCGGTTCTCGGGAAAAGAAGATAAGGAGGATTTATGGCCTTAATGCTCTCCAAAAGAATGAACTCTATCTTGAAACTCTATTTGCTCATCGCTCTGCTGCTCCTCTCTTTCTCAATTGGCCTTGGGCAACGTTCCATGTTTGGTAATTCCATGTCCGCATCATTCTATACGTATCAACCAAAAAAAGTAGGCAGAGATAGAGAGAGTACCTACATAGATATGGAAAAAAGATTCTGCGTCTTCGTGATATGATAGTACCTACATGATTAGGTAGTAACTTTACTTCCCTTTTCCTTTCATATGTGTGTACTTTTGTCAAATGTGCTAGTGCAATTTCACCAGCGTAGTGGAGCAGAAAAACGTGCACCACCTCCTCCGCACACACAATCATCCCATGTAACTGGTTAAATGGGTAATATATTTTTTGTAAAAAATGAAGCGCTTATATTCTGTGCCTTTTTGGGTTGAATGGCTTGATCGTATTTCAGGTTTTCCTGTTCATTGCCAATGAATCTTATCAGTTTTATGGATGCTGCTATTAAGAGTGAAACAGCCGTGCCACTCGCTTCACAGTTTCTAACCTCTATGCACTGTATAAACAGGAGAGAAAAAACTTTTTTTTTATAAAAGTGATCTTGCCCTCAAGCTAATGGTTGACAATTGATTCGAAAGTTGGAAGAGAACTTTGTGTAAACGTGTGTTCACTAATATGTGCATAGGAAATTGAAGGATTCTCATCTCACTTCCTTCACACATTTTCAACCAAGAATGGTGCACACACACAACCCGTTTTTTTAGTATGTAAAGTAGCGAAAAAAGTGGATTCCTTCCTTGTCTACCACCATCCTCGTAGAACTGAAAGGAAGACATTATAGATGGAAGTGGTGGTGGCATGGTGGGCAAAAGCGGAAACTTACCTTTGACGTCATTACATGCAAATGGACAATGATATCTCGGAGATATTTTGAGAGAGAGCATTTTCATTGCTAAAAAAGTGAAAATTTATCGTTAACATTTCAGCACTTTATTCTCTCCCTCATCATAATATTCATTCATACATATATACAGAGTGAGTGTTTACCATGTTCCAGTATATTTTTTGCCATGTGACTGGCTCCTATTTTCTCTATTATTTTTCACACTTTCCCAAGTAGTAAATGTGGGGAGCAGAAGAAAAAGGAAGCACTTGCTCCAAAAAAAATATTCTGTTAGAGCATGAAATAAATTAAGCAGGGATGTGACAGAAATTGGGGAAAGTCGCTTAGACAATCTTACTCAGCGAGCCATTATTTTCTGCTGGGAAAAAATTCAAGGCGTGAAAAAATTCCCATGATCATTTTTCATCTGTACGTGAAACGACAATTCTGGTGGTAGTAGTAGTCGACTGCCGACGTTGTCTTCTTCTACATGCATTCACCAAGTACTATTTTTTCGGGAAGGAACATTAGAGACACAAATATGGAGGAGAGTTTATATATAATATACTTTTTTGTCTATACTTGTCTCCTCTGCTCCCTCTTTCCAGATTCCTTTCTGGTGCTCTCATGTGGAAAGTGTCATTTCGCACTTTACTTTTTTCTTTCACTTTTTTCCCTCCTTTTTTATCTACTCATAATTTATAGCCTTTTCGTGAAATTGCTTTAGTGCTCCTGCTGTTTTTTTTTCTTGGAGGCAAAATATAGCGAGAAAAAGTGAGAGACTTTCCTTTTTGTTCTTGTGGAACTTCTCTCTCAGAAAAAAAATGCTGTATAATGGCTTCTCGTGCTCATGTTCTCTCGCATCACATGAATAATATCTTTGCTTCCAGGATGCTGGAGGTATGATATCTTCTCCAAAGTAAACTGGAGAACACACCAGCATCTTTCAATGACACGAAATATATTGCTTGGAAGCTTGACAAGACAAAAGGGCTACTATTATATTCTTGTAATTTTTTCCCTGAAAGAACGTTCGCTTTAAAAAAAATAAAGAAAAAGGCTTTCTCAATTTATGTTGAGTTATCTGACTCCGCTACACCGAATATTATCACTTCGCACAGTTATGGATTTTCTAATGGATGGTTATCTTCTCCGTCTCCGTTTTTTGGTGGCTAAGACACGCTATACGACTAAAGGATGAAAACAAAGTCTTATGTAAATTTTTATTTTAAACTTGCATTTAGCTCCTTTGTGTTTTACGTTGAATGCATGCACGCTACTTTAATTAATATTAATCTTGGTAATCTTAATAATGAGCAAAGTGCATCATGCACCAAAAAAGTTTTTTTAAAGCGATTTTACCAACTCGTTTTTTGGAAATAAGTATGAACTAAAAAAACGTTGTGGGTAAAACTCATTACATCTTCATTACGTGACGAACTTCCGTATTTGTGTGTGCACACATCAGGCCTAAATCTATTTGGAAATGGAATCCCTTGAGGCAAACATGGAAATAGCTATTTATTGGAGCAATGGATTCGACAGGAGGGCTGCACCACCACCGTCAGAGTCAGAATGCCGTACAATGCTATGTTCCTTCGTTGACCATAGAATCTACCTGTGGGCATGGTTGGTTATTTTGTTTCGTTATTTTTTGTAAGCAAACGCCGTGATCTATTTCAATGTTGTTTCCTCTCTTTCTACCTTTTTTTTCTCTCCTTATTTTTTTCCACCAGTAATAATACGCCTATTAGTTTCCATTCCACTAACTCGAATTTGTGTGTGTGCGTGTGCCCAGGTCTTGCACACGAAGACTCGAAACTCACTCTGAATTTCCAATTTCGAGCATCCCTTTTTTGACATGTCTATGAGTTTCCTCCACCCTAGGAAAAAGCTCCTAACTCAGGGAAAATGAGAAAATACGAGTTTCAATTTCGTTCGTTGCGAAAGGAGGGAGTAGTCTCTAGTCTCTTAAAATCATGTTACGCCACATGCTTCTCCCGCTCGCTGCTACTATCTACTTACAACAGGGTTTTTCGAGAAGGCAATACGATATAATATTTTTTTGTGCTGGTGTTTGCAAGAAAAAGGAAAATGCCGAAGTGTGTGCGAGCGTAAGAAGGTAAACTAAATGAACCGAAAACTGGCATTACATCAAATGAAGAGAAATGGGGAAATGCCACGAGCAAACATTAGGAAAGCATTAACCACGGACTATTCTCTTGTGAGTTCGTGCTTCGCCTTCCTTTTGCAAAACCCAGGAAACAAATACCCTCTCTCTATATAGACCATGTATGCAGTTACTGTTGCATTGTGCACCTATTTTTTAGTCATACCTTCAACAGAATAAATTGCCTATGGTGGATTCGTGAAGGAAAAAAATGTAATTTCTTTTCTTTTTAAAATTGTGGGAGGCTAACCATTTCTATAGTCAATTTTGTTTTTTTAACGGGAACACCACCATCATCATCATCTCCTTTTTTTGCCAGGCAAGATTATATTGAGTCGTGAGAGAGAGAATTTTTTTAAAGAAAAGAAACGTAATAAATTGTAGGAAAATCTGAAAAGAAAAGGCGAGTCGAATGAGGTACTTTCCGAAAAATAAAATACTTGATAGAAAAATACAACCCCAACGAAAACACACGTTCTGGATCATTGATGTAACTTTACCAGGAAATATGGTCACAAGAAACGAAAAGACGTGCATTTAGTAAAAAAAGAAGCTGAAAAAAAACCCAATTCAGTTGAGCTTTCATACCAGAATGGATTTAAAGAAATATGTATGCATCCATGAAGCAGCATTTTTTTCGCTTTGAAGAAACTACTTATTTATTACATTCCTTGTTTTTTTCTTCTTCTTCGTCTTCCAGGTTTTTCTCGTTCTCAACAAGATCCGCCAGAAAACCAGTCAGGAATCATGTAGGAAGGAAAAGACAGGATAAATAATGGATGAATTCCGACTGGAAGAAAAATGGAGAGGGCAGTTCATCGCTTCTCTCGTGGACCAAGATGAAGCATAATGGAGAAGAGAAGAAGTCGCCCTCAAATCGTGAACACCGTACATGGAAGATGAAGATAAAAACAAGTTTTTAGCAAGGGAAGCAACTCTTCCTTTTTTCTCTTGTTGTTGCTACCTAGCCTGCCTTTGTGGACCAGTGCCCTGCCTTGCGAGAGAGGTGCAAAGGAGAAGGTATGGTCATTTAAACTTATTCTTTTGTATCTGAAGAAGATATAAGAAAGGAATCTTATGCTCAAAAAATACTTTTGCTTTTTCTACTCCCTTATTAAATAGGTGGTACACAAGATGCGGGCTCACCTCAAATTAAGGAAAGGAAACGCTGGGGGTATCTTTGGGTCATCAAGCTATTGTTATAGGCTGACCAATGATAATGATGGTGATTCCGTTTTTGGGCCAATGATATGTTATGGCCAAAATGAAAAAAATAAAATTATGAAATATTGAGGGGCGCACAGGTGGATTGTAATTTTTGAAGGGTTATTTTCAATATGTATTGCATGATAGTCATGCATGTAGTCAGTCACTCTAGTACTTATCGATGCTGTGTTTATGGTAGTTTAAATTATTTGGATGCACTTGTTGACGTAGTTGATTTAGTATGGTTTCGACTATGATAATTTCATAACTATAGAAAGATAAATAAAGGCAATACATAATTCAGTTTGAAAGAATAGTCGAAATAGTTTTGTGTAAAACTTCAGAAAAGTTACATGCCTCTCACTTGTGTCTAGACATTGTTACACTTACATAAAAATACTGGATATCAAATAAAGCAGTTGCGAATGCATTGTTACAGTCTCTTGAGGGAAGCAATTTTGTAGGCTTTTTTTGGAATTTAAAAATTGAACGCACCTGCAAGACTAATACTGTTTGATTGTTCTGTTTGCAAAATGTGACTACGCACACATTGCAAGCACGGGTCCTGAGTCCTTTGACAACAATCTTGGACAAAATCATAAGGACACTATGTGACCAGAAAACTTCCTGCAAAGTGCTAGTGTGTACACTTTTGTAGAAGACGAACCGTTGTATATTATAGAAAAAACAGAATTCGAGTTTTTAGCCTGACTTTACTGTCATGAGACACGAAATTCATAAAAAGTTGTAGCATGCGTCTTTGGAAAACGGAGTTCATGAAGTGCATACATAGGAAAGGGCGAAAGCTGTTTCCTTCTTGAATTCTTGTTATCGAAGTCTGCCTTCATCCTGTTTAATCCGAATTTCGGTTTGGAGCTTTTCTCTCTTTTCGGGTGTGGATTTACTGGCACATACACACATAAGCTCCCGTCTAATGGCTGCCAAGTCCCATTCACAGGACACATAAATACAAGGAACTAAAGGAGGAACGTGAGCAGGGAATTAAAACTCACATCAAGAGGAAACTGCTACATTCAGCGGGATACGTGCTTCTCCTCCATTTTCGGAACTATGTGGACGTGGGCGCGGGTGGTAGGAAGTTATGATTATAGAACACCACCACCCGCATAAAAACTCACCAACAAAAACTAGTACGATATTCCAGATGCAACAACAAATTTTTCCATAATGATAGTTAAAAATTCCATTTTAAAAATATTTCATATCGAAATGCACTGCTACGATTTTCGTAACAGCAATTTAAAAATTTAAAATGTGTAAAAATATACTCTTCAGAGGAGATTAGACATTAACCTATTACGAAAATTTCCAAGGATGAAGAGCATTCTTTCAAATATGTATAACAGCCACACATAGTGCTCTATGAATATATAATTTTAGTTCACAAATAGACATTGAAATGCAAGAGCACACAGTCGCATTTCTACCAAAAATTGAGTCCACTTCCAGCCATTGAAAATGTGAACCTGCACCCGACCCATGACACGCAAGCAAACCAACCATCGTTACTTGAATACTCATCTTCTTCTCACTCTTCCGCCACCACCCGCAATCCAAAAACAGAGAGAAAAAGTAATAAGAGTCGGAGACTCTGCTGGCATCCCGCATGGAAACTACAACGAGAAAGAGGAGGAAAAGCGAAAATCACCCGGGATTTTAAATGAGCTTTAGTTGTAAAATAAATCTATCAAGCGACCATAATATAGGGGCCCCTGGATGTCCTCCTCGTTGTTTTCATACTATCCTCCAAAAATATTTTTTTATCTTTAGCAAGGATTACCACAGAGAGATGAAAGTGGAGAGAAGAGAGTGCACATAGCTCCACGGAAGAAAATGCCTTGAGGAGGAGAAGAGGAGAGGACTGTGTGATAAATGCAAATTACTTTTTTTTTTGGAAGACTAAAGCTTTAGCTCGAAAATCTCGTTCGCTTCAAAGGCCACAACATACATGCATTTATACAACACACTCATCTCATCTATATGCTCAGTTCGTGTGAGAGTTCTTTTTTTTCTTGATGCTCGATATATTATGCTCTCTGATGACGATCGTGATCATCATCATCGTTTGCTGCGCCTCTACAATCTTCCGTAGGAATAAAACCACAGAACAAGCATTTCAAACGGGTTTTTTTCAAACTGTTCTGTTATACTTTGTAAAATGCATATAAAATGTGTGCATAGAAGAGGATAATATTCGTATTTGTAACATGGAAGGAAGCATTCCTTTCCTGAAACAAATACACCACTTTACGAGTGGTGTATACTACGAGTTTACTTACTTTGTTTGCTTGTGTGTCAGGCGTTTTAGAAACATTCACGGCAATTCTTTCATCTGATTCAGCAACAAAAGCATGTAATATAAATGCACACTCACTGGTTCTCTCTCAGAGCCACGTTTCCTAATTCTCACTGGTATTTCGGAGGATGCTTGAGATGCTCGTATTGGAATGACGTTTTTCGCACTCTGCGTGCATTCGGAGTAGAGAGGAATCCCACTCATATTTTAAAAAAGAAAATATCCCTTCTTTATTCAACGCACTTGGATTTATGCTGAGCATTTTATATAAGAAATACTAAAACGTGTTGGTGTTTTTCAGGTGCAGGTTCCAGCGACAAAAAATTATATTTGTTTTGAAACACATCAGGTCTCATGGATGCATAAATAATAGCTGGAGCTTTGAGTTTTGTAAAGAGGATTTGTTTGTGTCTCTTTTCTTGTGAATGTAACATAAAGACGGAATAACATGCTTATGTATCTTTGCCAAAAGAGGATTAACGCAAAAGTAAAATATTTTACACTGCAGATTTCACAAAAAAACGAAAGTTTGAATGCCATTTTCAATTGAATTGTTTTTTTTTTGCAAATAAAAAGCAAACAAAAGTTTAGGTTTGATACACGCATCCTTTCTTTCCCAAAACGCACAGTACTTACTAAATTAGAAGATATATTCGTCATGTTTTCAAATTTCAACTCATTTATTGATGAAAAAGCTTCTGAATTTTTTTTCGGACAGATAATCCATGTAAAATGCTCCAGTTGACTTCATTTAACCCGAAAACTGAATTCGAGGAACTTGGAGTGAACTTTTTAACGCAAAAGCGTGTTAACGACGACTTTACTCCAAAAGCCTGATTGCTTGTATGCCCACAAGTCACAACTCTATACTCTACTCCTTTTACTGCTTTCAACTCATTCGCTTGTCTCTGAACTCTGAACAACAATCCTTCTTGTCTTGTGAGTAAACCCACATTTTTTATCAAATAATGCTAACTGATCCCTTGCCAGAAATCCTATTTTCTTGGAATGGCCAGTTTGGCCCTTCTGTGCAACTTGAAGTGCAAGCGTCATCATCATCATCAACCTGGGAAAACGAAAAAAAACTCATGCTTCTCTCAATGAGTGAATGGACTGAGGGCACGGAACAGCGAGAGTAAGATAAAAATGACACCATTATTACTTACATGTTCTCTGCTCTTCAATGAATGCGAATGAGCCAGACCAAAAAACAACAGATACTCCACATACCTCTAAAAGAAACCATATGTATACGGAAATATATACTCGACATGCATGAGTTTATGCAATTTTCTTCCTTTTTTTCCTAAAAAAACAGAATGGAGTTTTTTCCCTTCCATTTGAAAACTTCCCTTGTGAATTTAACTCGATTAGCTGGATGGTCTTTTCTTAAGATTGCATTGGGACAGTCAATCGAATTTTTTTTAGACTGGCTCACTCTTCCCTTTTTTATCTGTAGACTCACTCACAGCCACACGCAAAACAGACACTTTTTTTGCTCAGCCAGTCAATTTGAAAAAAAAGTTGAGAGAATGGAGTGTCTTTTTTATGCAACGTAGGAGTTTTATTATTGGGACGTTTAGGGATCATTTCCGAGATGCCCGGATCGTTTATATTACACCACTGTGCTATTGCTGAGAAAAAAAATTCTCTGAAATTCCTTCCCCACTTTTCTCCCAAAAAATAATGGTCCAGAAGCACCGAACATGGTACCATCTAGTACATTTATACATTGTAAAAAAGCAGTATAAAAATTTTGGAAGAGAGAAAAGGGTTCCGGAAATTGTACACTCTTTTAAAAGGTTTCCATCCCGTTATCCATTCATCACAAAGACAACGGTTTTTAACTACCATTTCGAGTATCACCCTTCTGGTGGTTGTGTGTGTGTGTGAGAGAGAGAGAGCGAATATACTTTTTTTTGGATCACCCAAAACCTGCCTCTTTGTTCCATACTAAAGCTCTCTTATCATCATCATTTGGAGGGGTTAAAAAGTATCCTTGAAATTGTCATAAAGGGCAGCTTTAAAACAGCAAGGTCATTAACTTTGTCTCTTTTCTCAGATCTTTGATGGCTTTGTCTCTGCGAATGTATGGCTGTGTGTGTGCTCTTCTTTCCTTTCTTTCAATTCTCACATGTGCCATAAAAAGGGATTGTTAGAAATGATCACGTACGATATACCTCTCTCTCTCTCTTCCACATATGAAGAAAAAAACTGACAGACAGTCTCAGGATTACGGTGAGTTGAGTAAAAAATATATAAGTGGTGTAGTAGGAGCAGAAGTAGACGACCAAATAAATGTATATAGTATTGCTTTTATTACTCCAAACTACCCCCTTCATACATATTCTCAGAGACTCTTCTTTTATTTTTATTGTTCTTCTCACTTAAATACAATGGCAGGCTAGTAGTTCCTCAAGGTTTTTTTTTCGACGAGGAAAGGCTAGTTTAAACACATTACATTTTTCTAAAAGCTAATTGCAATTTTTATGATTTTTCTCCCACTCACATGAATACACTTCAAGTTAGAAAAAAATCAGAAGATATTTTCTCGTTGAGAAAAATAAAACGGTACATGTCGATGTGAGTTCAGCCAGAGTAAAATATTGATGAGAAGATCCATGGTTATTTATTCACATCTTGGATTATAGTAACATAAGGTGCTCAGTATTGATGTTGCAGTTTGGTATCCGTTCCGATAACACTAAACACACATATATATGTACGTATCTTTAGTTAAACTCATTTAATGTCCCATTGAAGTGTTAAAAAGTGGCTCGTTGTGTGACCGACTGTAAAACATACAATACAAAATATTTAGGTTAACCAACAATGAAGGAGCATCTTACCCAAAAAAATACAGCAATAAAAATAGCTGATGACAGAATACTCTTATTTTTAGAGTCCTTCGGAGGAAAACATGTTTTTTAGTATTGCTCGACAAATTTCTGTAAAAAGATTTTCTTGCAGTATATGGTCACTTATGACTGGTGCCTTTTTTGACACATGACGAAATCAATGATGAATGGGTAGAAAAGGAGGACGTCTGTTTACAGAATGCTGGGGTTTATTTCTGGCTGACCCTTCCGGCAACTATTATACATACCAGGAGCAAATCTTTAAAAAAAAATAATCCGTTAAAATTGTGTTTTTTATTTTCTTTAAAAAACACGACTCTCACTTTTATTGAACCCCTTTCTACTCAACAATGGATTTTTATTGCAGGCTCATTCCAGAAAGGAGTAGGAGTACTTATTTTTTTGCTTGTTCCACCAAGGCGGTCATCCTAACTTGTTGTCTCATTGCTTCTTGTAAAATGCCTGCATTTATTTTTACACGTGGACCAAACAAACGGAAGATCACAGTTTGAGGACAAAAGTGGACAATAAAAGGATAATCAAAGTCATATAAAAAGGGTAAGAAAAAAAGGTAAAGCATAATATGGGCGATGAAGAGAGTGTTCTTTTTTTATACTTTTCCAAGATTTCACTATTTTTAACCTCATTTCCTGACAATAAAGAAACTAGTAAAAAATGGGACCATTGACAAGAATGTGTTTCCGATTGGGTCATGTCACTTTAGTTGCTATCAGTTGTACGTCAAGTAAAGTCGTGGTGTGAAGACAGGAACGACTTCGGCTGAGCGGCATACACTGTCACACAAGTGCTCAATTCGTTTTTAAATTAAAGGAGTTTTTAATCAAATCTTGATTTTTCTCGTGTGTTCACATTATTTATTGCAGTCCTATTTATCTATTCATCAGAATACCCAGTGTGCTTATTTAGGCTTGATTGCATTCGTGTCGTGTCAATGTGCTCATATATTACTTCACACACCAAAGGAGAAGTGTGCCTGAAAGGAATGCAATTAGCTCGACGAAATGTAATTTGCGTGATTTTCATAATGAAGGAAAGGAAAAGAGAATCTATCTAATTTCCAAAATTGTGCCTTTATTTATATATTTGTTGAAAAAAATATATATAAGCTAATGAGCAAGCGCAATCTTTTGTGATTCACTCATTTTCGAGAGAAAATATGAGTGAGTGGTGAAGAAGTGGTTTCCTGCAAACATGCATTACAACCCAGCGTTGCTAGCTAATCACAGTAATTTTTTGTATGGAAATGATACGAAGAACAAAATAGTTTTTTTGAAAGGTGAAATATGTGCACAGTGTAAATTCCCAAGTGACCATATAAAGGATCGACATATTTAGCAGTAAGTCATCATATGATGATGAGATGAGCCTACAACAAATCCTAAATTATCCTCTGTGTGCGTAAAGGCATTCAGGATAGCTTCACAAGTGAGACCAAGAAGATAGAAATTTTTTGCTCAATCCTTCTTTCGTTGATGAACGGTTAGGTAACCGGCTAACAAACGAAATGGATTGGATCTTAAATCTAAGGTAAGATAATGAGTTGCTAATAACCGCGGTCCCCATTAAAATTCATAGAATTCATAAGTTTAAATTCCCTTCTTCCAAACATTCAATTTTCTTAAATTACTGTGGAGAAAAAAATGGGGTTAGCCCGTTCCCTTTTTTTGAACCAGCAGAATAAAAGCACCTCCACTCCAAAGAAAAAACTAGATCGAATATCTTGGTGCAACCTAACTTGCACCATATTATGCTTTTGTCTAGCACACGTAACATAATTATTCTTAGGTGTATCTACATTTGCTCTTGATATATTAGATTTCAATATCCATGTGGGAATAGTAGCATGTAAATTATTGTTTTTCATAAAAAAATGGCCTGAGCACACGCATCACAAAAAATTCTTTTTTTCAAACAAAGATAGGAAATCGAATAAATATGTTCTTCATAATAACATTTATGAGCACGGAGCTGAGGATGATATATACTCACTCACATTGAGAAAATAAAAAAAAGTGTGCGTATGGAGGAGGGAGAAATAGTGCGCACACTGTATCTCTATATGAGCGCATACCTGCCTTCTCATTTTCTCCACACATCGTTGTTACAGCCATGGAATAAGTGCTCTGTCAGCTCGCTCCGTCGCTGGTTTGGTTTGCTCAGCAGAAGAATAATAAAAATAAATTAGAAGGATCTTCCAATTTATGAATGTCACATACCCATAGGGAAAAAGGTTTGTCCAAGGAAAAAAAAGTTCTTTGAGTTGGAGCAGCAACCAAAAAAAAAGTTTTCATGTGGTAAGATATACTACAATATATTAAATGAAAGCAAATCCTCCTCTTTTTTCTGGCTTCTTATATATTTTTTGTAGTTTTCCTAGCTTGTCTACGAAAATCTTGTAATAAATAACACGGCATGGAATGAAAATAATGAATTAGGAGAAGCATTACTGAAGAAATACGAAGGAGGAAGCCTTTTGCTCACAAACGAACTAACATCGCTTGCTCCATCAAACTCGCTCGCTTGAATTTTTTTTCCTTGATGTAATTTAAGTGAACCAAAGAAAAGGAGTAAAAAGCAAACCTGTTTCATTTTTTTCTTGCATCGTTCCTTCATCTCCGTTTTTTTCTTACATTTTTTTGCTTTAGGATAGGAAAAGAGTAATATCATATTTTATAATTTTATAGACTATCTAAATTCTGAAATATGTTTTGATGCCTTCAGCTGAGCTTTTCAGAAAGCAGAAAGCTCCATGCTTAAAAAGCCCCAAAGGAAGCTCAGAGCTGAGACTATCCTGGGTTTCTTTCTTGATAAGAAGTAATAACAACGCACGACGCTCACGATGAGGATGATCATGTAGGATGCACACAAGCTGTAAATATACACGACGACACTGAGCAGCGAGAGCAGAAAAGTATCTTTCTCGAATATTTTTCTAGATTTTTTTTCGATAATGCGCTTTCCTATATTTTAGAAAATATGATAAGCGCATGCACCACCAGCGTCCCAATGGGTGTCTAGCTTTTTCTGAAACCACAAAAAAATTAAATTGCTTTTTTCTTCTTCGAGGGATTTTTTTTAATACGAATAATACCGCTATGAATTTCCTCAAAGGTGAGTGGATGACCGCCACCTTGCTTTGTTGGATTTGCAGGTGGATTTATTTATTCGTCTGAGTCATTTATCTGTTTCAAAAAAGAGACTACCCCTTTTTTCATGAAGAGTTGCGCTGCGTGAGCTTTAAGACAAAAAAATATGGTAGTACTTTGGGCCAATCATGAATCATAAGTCATGTCGAAACAACAAAAGGTGGTAACTTCTTGTAACCAACTTTTTGGTACGTTCATTCCACTTTGCATTGTTATTGTTGTGATTCCTCAATAAATAAAGATTTCATGCATAGAAGGTGGGAATTCATCAAGGGTTTGCCTACAAAGGAGTTGTTATTTATCGGTGATTGGATATTGGATTGGATTCAGAAATTTTTTTTCTTCAAGAGAGGAATAACAGGTCGTAAATTATTGTAATGGTTGTGTAAAGTAATTTTCCCTCGGTGGTGCTATCATCATCAGTGTCAGCTCTTGGTTCATGTGTGTGCATATATGTATGTGTTGGTGTGTTCAGAAAGGAAGAAAAAACTGGTGAGTGAGTTTGCTTGCCTTCAAGGTAACTCTTTTTTTTTGTAGAAGAGGTATAATGCGTTTTTGGGATCAATGATGGGAGTGTTTAAACTGTCAGAGTTTGGTTAGTGTGTGCTCGAAAGGGTTTGAGACTGGCGCAGCATGTGAGCTTGTTTGTTGTGTGTAGTTTGCATCTCTTTAAAATTGAAAATGAATGTCGTTTTGGTGGTGGTGGCTCGTTGATGTGCAAGCCACGTTCAATTACAAAACATGCTGACCTCAATTCTTCACGAAAATGTTGTGGGATGTGCGTCATATTTCATTGGTCTCTTTGGAATTGATTGGAATTTTTAAATAAGCTTTGCGTGTGGATAATATTCTTTGTAGTTTCAATGTTCTTAGATTGTCCAATATTTGTATTTTTCAGTAAGAATGAAATTGTCAAAAGTCACAAATGGCAGGTGGCTAATTATTTTTGTCATCATTGGCAATGAGAAGGAGCAAAATTAGTTGGTCATTTTTAATCAATACAAAGAACAACCCACAGCAAATATTTTTTGGTTGGGAAAATTAACTTTGAGTAATTGACTTCCTGTATGAAAACTCTTCCTTGAAAGAAATGCCACTACACAATTTAAACGTTGATTACCGTAATGATCCTGCACTGTACAAGTAGAAACATGATGGACACAAGGAATGGAAAATAAATACTATCATACCGTTTTGTTTATACGCTACAAGTAATTCCGTGCAGCGGGTAACACCGGCACTACTGAGAAAAGGGAAAGAGATGAAACTCGGCGGACTTGTCGAGACAGTTCGTGCAGGTTGGGCTAAGCGAGGATCGATGGCGTGGGTTCTTTTCCCTTCACAGATCTCTGTAATTCTCGAAACAATGCATCATGTAAAAGTTTTATTTATCATGTATAGTTTATTTATCACAAAATGAAATGTGGACAATACTTTTTTTTTGAAAAGATAATCATTGTAGAGTACAAGAATATTTTTCAAAATATCATTATAACTAAATCTTACTTTAATTTTTTATTACTCTAATCTTAGTAGTGTAGCATTAGTTAATCTTAAGAAATACATGTGCATGTACAACTAATTAAAATGATTTTGGTTGATGTAATCAAAGCACATTTGAAGTTGACTTTCATGATGAAAGGTGCGTAAATGTATTTTTGCATAGCATTGTATACAAGCACGAGGAAATAACGTGAGAAAGGAAACGGTTTGGGAAGATCCATCTGTGTTTCCTCTTTTAAACCCTTAGTCAACTGCGATGGGACGAAGCTGTTACGGGAAGTCACTGTAGGGGTCCCCAGGTTTGAAGGGAAAAATTTCTCCGGCGCTGCTGGTTGTAGGTATGGAGCTTGTTTATAGCTGCGTGAAAAGGTACACTTCCTAGCACTACTCACGAGACCACCATAGAAGGGGAAGGGTACTCGGTTTGTTGTAGATGCAGGTACCAACCAATATCCTGAGAAGTACAGTTGTACACACCGTGTGCACACATTCAACCGTGCAAGTGTTGAAAATGTTATTCTTAGAAACCGTATTGCAATGTAACTGGACATTGATAGCTGTAGCGAATCCCTATATAACAATTGAGTGATTGTCTTCGTATCTAAAATTTAAAGTAGCGAAACCCTTTGGGTTATCATAAGGGTTAGCTGTGAGTTGGATTGGAATGTAAAACTAGAATTAACTAATAATATGTCTATTTTGCGTATATTTCAACACGGTGTAATCTACAGTTTTACAATAGTTAATTTAGATAATGTAAGCAGGACAGACATGCCAAACGGAGTGTCTACATAAACCTTGTCACAGAAAAAATTTAGTGCACCCATTACACAATGTAGATATATAAGTGTTAAACTATACTCGTAAGGAATGGTCGTCATCAATTTAGAAAAAAAGTGGTGAATATCTTCTCCCCATCGCATTCATTCCATTATGTGTCCAAAACGAAGGGTCTAACTATTTCTCAAATATGAAACGTGCACAATGTATGCAAGCATCATGTAATGCTGTCCCTGCGAAGCGAGTGAGAGAGAGAGGAGCGAACGAGCACTCACTTTCGGAGCCAGATCGTTTCTCCTTGTAACAACTTTTTATTCCCCCATCCAATCCCATAGAATCGCTCTTTTAATATAGTGGCATGACTGCATCTCTCTTCGGTAAAACTCGATTAAATAGCCTGTGTGAGTGGATTTGACAGCCATGCTTGTTCTCCCATTGGCTCTGCAACGGGTCAATAATGGCTCCGAAGACGACGTAATGTCTCATGCGCCTCTTCACATCGTCCATAACTGCCAAGCCTTCCTCAAATCTCATCCTTTGCACCACCTTTCTCCAACCAGTCCAACACTACACGCACTCCTCTCACTTCTTTGTCTCCCTTTGTAGTAGATATGAGAGCATGATTTCATGGCATTATATTACGCATTACTTACTTTCTACATGATTCGAGCTTTGTAAATATGCACTACATATTATAGATGAAAACCTGTCTTTTTGAAAAACAACTTTTTTTTCACCAAAATTAATTATGCATCATGAGGTCGAATAAAGTCATCAACAAGTGGAGACTTTTTTTCTTTAACTATTTCAACACATTATGTTTATTCATTATTACAAGTTTTTCATTATCAACCTTGAGTTTTTCTCTATTACTCTAAACTCGCAGTAATAGTAGAGTGTACAGTTTTAATGCATAGTACAATAATCAGAGTAATAATATTAATATAGCTTTATCTCTACATTTTAATATATCGATTTCTTACTGGTAAATTTTATGTCATACATGTATTTCTAGGAATAGTGGTTTATAGTCTGCAAAGGACATTCATAAACTATAACCTACATTGAGATTGCTACAAAATCTCTTCATTGAGTATACATACATGAATTCTACTCACTATTTTAAGCTATTAATGTAATAAACTACAAATATGCTTATCTAAGTCTCTACTTACATTTAACTATGCATACAATAATATACAACAAACATTGATAATATAATCTCTACACGTGGTGTGAGTTAATAATAATACCATTGTAAACAATGTACAATCACATACACGTGAATTCTAGCCTAATTAAAGTAACGTATGTTTATTCTTAATTTTTATGCTTATTGTGGACACATAAAAGGAAGTCTACTACTTTGACGATGTGGGACCGGATACGCAAAAAAAAACTACACTAGTGACGTGACTTGTAATACAAATCAAAGCAAAATTACAGAATAATTCAAACTTTTGAATGCTCCAAACCTTTTGTCACAACCTTGTACAAATTTATTTGACAAAATAATGAAATTTCAAGTCGTCTTCACATTTTAGCTTGTCAAAATTCCCTTTTTGAAAGTGAACTAAGGAAATTGCAAATGTCAGATTCTTAGTGAAATTAGAAAATGCTGAAGTCGTGTTCTTGAAATAAGTTTGAATTTAACTAAAAAACCTCTCTTGATTTAAGGGATATTTTCTTGTCTGAACTGAAATAAAAAATTAAGAAGAGGTATGTTACGTAATTCTAACACTCTTGAATCAAGGTCTTTCGTTAATTTACAAAAATTGTTTTGTAGTCGGTCCTTTTATCGTGTCTAAACTGTGTACAAAACTTGTCGATAGGTTTGAAAAATGAATAGTAAAAAATACAAGTAAAAATTAATCACCAGAGTAATTCCACAGATTCAAGAGTAAGTCGCGAGTATAGTTAAATAATTTAATGAGAAAACTAGTACAAATTAAGCGTATGTATACAAGTACATACGCTTACATGTGTACAAGGAAGAATCACGTATAATACAAGATTTACAGCTGGCTACAATTAATTTGCAACGATTAATTAACAATTCAATAATTAATAATAATCATTGTAATAATTCGATTATGAGAGGTTGTAGTTTGTATGCCTAATCAATTATACAACAATAATTTTCCACCCTTTCTGTTACATGTCATGATCATGATTCACCACTTATGTACACACAGTAAAAATACAATAATAAATATTTCTCGTCGTTAACTGATTCTTGCAAAAATTATCAGCAGTACTCATTCTTACACTCCTTCCTCAAGCAAATTTAATAACCATAAAATTTTAGTTAAGTAAAGTATACGTAAGTATATGATGCTCAGACTGTAAAGCGAACCTAATAAAAACCGAATTAGACGATTTTTTTTCTTTGCCTCAAATATACACCTCCTTCTTCCCTTCTTGAAAATGTAATACTTTGTGTAAAACCCTTTCTCGTGTTAGTTTCCCTAGTATGTTGTTGTAATGTACCCAGAATTGCTTTTATTTTCGCATTAATTCGCATCTAAATTTCCCGAAGTAATAAGAATACGAGACTGAAATGAATAAGCTTGATAATTTTATGGGAAAGGTGTAATTTTGAGCGTCAGGAAGAGCGTAATTAGTCATGGTCTGCCAAAGACGGAGAATCCACTGACAAACAACATCCCATTCACATCAAGAATCACACGGTTCATTATTTTCTCCTCTTTCCGGTGAACAATTGCACTAAAATTTAAACACAAAACAAGTATTTCTGCGCATAAAACCAATTACGGTGATTCTTTCAACAATTACCTACCCAGGTGCCTAAAATTCTCAAGTTCAGAGGAAACTTTTTTCTTTTGCTCAAAATTATAAAGAAAGGTGAACATGTTTTGAAAATTGACTTTACTAAACAATTATTGATTACATGTAGAGCGATTTTACTCACAATTATTGTAATATACACGTTTCCACATTTAGCTTAATGCTAAAATTAGATAATTTTTATTGCGCTTGACTTGTTAGTACCATCCTAAATTTTCATGAAAGGAAACGCACTCGCAAAAGAAGTGTTTGTTTTTTAGATAAAATATGGACAAAGAATGGAAAGCATACATATTACATACACATAGCTACACACGCGTTATATAACATGTTCTATCCAGTTTACATTTGGTGAACCAATTCTACGATAAAGAAGACGTTATAACTACAGTAATAAGTGGTTCGCATTAGACTATGATTTTAAGATTACACTGCGGAGTAGTCAGTTACTAAAATATTCTTTTCTAGAAACGACAATTCGTTTAAAATCGTATATCATGCAGTCACAATTTATTTTTTTTCTGTAGAGTACAAAAAGTAAATTCTTATTTTCCTTTTGTCACGGCTGCTGTCGTGTGTGTATTGTAAGTTTTTTTTGTGAAGAGCCTTTCTTGTTTGGTATTTATTTTTTTGCAACACCAAACATGGATGAATCAATGATTGATTTTTTTGTATCATGTACAAACGTTATTATAGATTATTTCCAATCGGACCATATAGTTTAGTATACGAAAGAGTTTGATTGCACCAATTACTTTATTTTTTATGGTTGGATGAATTGCTGAATAAAAATGGTAAAATTGTTTTTTCCAAGTAATTTTGGTTGCTGCTGCAAAACAATTTGTGACAAAAAATCACACAACAATTGTGTGGATTTCGCTTATTTTTTTGGTATTGCTGATTGATTTGTTTTGTGGTGTTCACATCAAATTATTTGCTTTTTAAGAACTTTATTTTTTGCCATCAATATACAGTATTGCACAAAAGGGACACATCTGAAAAATATAAAAATCTGTACATTACTCGCCAATTGATGATTCTTGCAATTCTATTCTGCAAAATCCAAAAAGCATTTTCAACTGAGCTATTGACAATTTACTGGGGGAATTTCTTGAATACAGAATGACATTATTCAAACCAAGCAAATGGCCCGTAAATCGTTCTTACTTGGGATTTCTCAAAATCCTTCCCACGTACGGTTTTGTGGCAAAAAAAATTATTTTTTGGTCAGCCTACAAACAGCCGATATTTTTAAACACAATAACTTTACCTTATAATTATCCTTCCTACCACACAAGTAATACACTGTGCTACAAACGTTAATAATAACCGTACCTAATTTATGCAAATTACATATATGTATGTACCTACAAATGTACAAACGTACATTTTATTTCACTAAAGTTAGCATGTAATCTAAATCCTTAATTAAATGTGAGGTCATTAATGACATACGTATATTGGTTGCGTTTTTTCTTGTACATTTATGTAGTTTTACTTTACGTATATTCGGTATACGAATAAAAACCTGAATTCTCTCGTTAAACCAAGCACACTCTCCGTACCAATAAATTACCAAAACTTGTGCAAAATATTTGCACAAGAATGTGGTAGCTTATCGTCTCCAAATGTCCGAAAAATTATTTTTAATATTAGTCTATATTATGTTATGTCGGTTGCAATTTTTTACGTATATTGGTTGCCATTTGTTTACACAGATTCACTTATCCAGTCCCGCAATTGTTTGTAGTACCACAATTTTTAAGATTTTGGCAGGTGACACAATGCCAGTAAATTTTTAGTGTACTTTCTTGGGGAGAGGTCACAATTATTCGTCGCTGAGTTAGTTAAGATTAACATAAAGTGAGCTTGACCTGTACGTATTTTAAGTTGCATTTTAAATATAGGACTTGTAGAAGACACTATACTGAAAAAATCACTTTATGTTTTACAAATAATTCTTGTTAGTACAACACAGCAGACATTCTTAAAAGCTATATATACTCATTCATTTCCTCTTCCTACAGTTTTTAGACAAAATACGAGCTATAAATAGTACGTAATTTAGTAGTAAAATAACACAACTGCACGAACTTCACACAATAATATATTCTTTTAGATATTCAAAATTCTAGGTTATCTTTCATAAGTTACTTTTTCAATGTCAAATGGTAAAATAGGTGATAATCATATCGGGATTACAAAAACATTATTGCAGATCAATTATAAACGTCGGAGACGCTCCAGCCTCTAATTAAAGTACAGTTTTGTCAATTATTATTAATAGTTAGCACGCAAATATCAAGAAAATAACTTTCTAATCAACATGTTTTTTTGGCATTTCTCATCATTTAAAGTTACATAGAACAACAAAAGTAGAAAATGACAACCGAAATTATGTCCTTTTTTTGTTAATAGAATGTCGCCTTCCACCAAAAAACTGTTGGGAGATAACATATAATACAAAGCTATAATATTTTGACAATAATAAAATCTTAATTAGAACAACACCTGTAACAGCGAGTATCTTGGCTGAAAGAAACTTAACGAGTAATGGCACAAATGAAAGTTTTCGAAAAGTTTCTTGAAAATATCCATGTGTAAATATAATAATAATAATGACAATTAATAACAATATCCTTTCGTTTTTAAATTTTGTTTGCACCGTTGTCAACTAAAACTGATCCGGTGGTCAACAATGCTCTACGCACACTCGGTTCCATATACTGACTACATAGAAGTTAGAGGTTTCTTATAAAGTAGGTAAATGCTGCATTTTCTATAATACAACACTGAACGTTTTTTTTGTAACGGTAATAATAAAAATGTCAAACAATAATAACAATAGGAAATTCGCAAAAAAAACTCACTTATTTAAATTCATCAAATATCCTGTACATTTGAGACCGTTATCATTTCTGCACACTAGCATAATATTATAAGTTATGCATCAGGTTCTAAAAACTAACATCTAAATGTTTTTTTTTACTAAATATCGTTACATTTATTAACCGATTATGTTTAATTACATTAAGATTTATTTCTCAATATTCTATATACCACACCGAGCCCATCAATACAAAAAAAGAGAGACTGTATTTTATGTACATGGGCAAGGCCTTTTATACGTATAATACGGTTCAAAAACATTTGGTAAATGGATTGCTTTTGTTTTGTGTTTCCTCCTCGTAAATTTTACACACACATGCTCGACGAAAAATTACACAATTATGTTTTCTTATATATCGAATCTTCCTCCTCCTCCTTGAATTAACTGTTGGTGGTTTGACGACGAAAGGTGATAAGACAGATTATCGTTTTTTTTAAATGTTGTTCAATTCCTTTTTAGTCTTCCGCCCTCCTTCAATCCTCTGACAGATGTTGATTATCTTCTCCTAACAATAATTTAATTCTTTTATTGCTTCCAGTTCTTAGCGGAAGTTTTCGTTTACTTGTATTGCTATATGTATGTATAATAATTTTTAAATAGTTTTAAAAAATCATCGTCGTCTTCTCTTCGTAGTAATGAGTTTACTTTGGTGGAGGTGAATCTATCGGAGAGATCCTATCATCTTTCATTAAAGAGTCCGCAGAGCCTGACGGGGATGATCCATGAGTCAGCCTTCCGAGGCCGGCAAGTCCGGCCATGCCAGGTCCGACTAGACCCGGCCCAAGGCCTGCCATTCCGCCTAGGGCATCCCCGCCCAGGCCAAGAGGCAACCCCATCCCTGTCAGTCCGCCGAGTCCCATCGCCAGCTTGCCATTCTCATTGGTTGGCAGTCCACCAAGACCCAGGCCTAAGCCGGGATGTCCTCCGTGGTGATCCTTCATGGAAGAGGAGCCACTGCTGCTGCTGCCACCATTACTGCTACTACTATGCCCACTGCTCTTCCCCGAGTCCTTTGAACTTTTGTCTTCCCTGTCGCGCTCTGATTTTGAGGGTTTGTGCTTATCATGCTCCTCCCTGTCCCGTCTTGCCTGCTCGTTAATCTCCTTCACGGCCCGAAGCTCCTTCTTGAGCTTCATGCGTCTGTTCTGAAACCAGATCTATCGAATGAAAATAAATAAGTTAATGATCAAAAATTAACTATTAAATGTACATCACCATTCATGCGTGTAACCTTCCGCTCTTTGCCTTGATTTCAATAGAAATGTCATCGCGTTGATTTACCAATAAAGTGTGTAAATAAAATACATTAGAGAAATGAGGGGGGACAATAACATAGGCAATTAAAAAAATTCTTATTGCCGACCCTACAAATAAACAAGTGCTCATCATGATAACATAATGGGCATTGTATCTCTTTCTTGAGCGCAGGTATACACATAAAATAAATATCTGTGTGAGTATTATTTTAATGTGCATTTGTGTGGATTTTAGAAAGACTAAAGTGAATACAGAAGAAGAAGAAATGTACACCCAACCACAATTTTTATGGTTATTACTCCAAAAAAGACAATTACGATGGCTTAAGGGACAATAAAATATATTGAATGAGTTCACCCGGCTTCTTCTTCTCCAACTTTGGCTTTTATATTCCTGGGAGACGTCTTCAGCCATAGGTGGACCCATTAATTCTCCTCTTAATCACTTTTTTATTAATCGGACTGCCATTAGTTCAAGCATTAAAACGGGAAGGGAGCCCAGCCAACCTTACAAAGTTGAATGGGTACCATCACATACAAAGTAAGATGATAGGATTACAGGTAGCCGCAATTATATAAAAAATTCTAGCTCACTGCTCGGAGCGTAGGTTGCATGCCTTCTGGGATGTGTGTGTCTTCGAGTGATCCCATTTTTATTAGGTTCTTTAATGTGGTAATTTTTACACACGATAATTCCTTTATAGGTGTATTTTAGATACGTCAAGTATGTAATTTGAGCAATTCCATTTTTATATGGAAAAGTATATATATAATATACATATATCCAATCTTCCACCATGTGGACAGATTTTGACAATGAGCGAGGAAGTCGGAGAACATATGTGGGCATTATGTTATATCCACGCATTTCACTTCGTTTCTTAAAAGATGTCAAGCAAGGAAGAAAATGATGACACGTCATGATAACCAAGAATAAATAAAGGTGATACTGAGAGTAGTTTACGAAGTCTACACGTCTTTTTCGGAGGGCGAGTAAAATGTTTTTATGTTGTGTCAGGAGTTGAAAAGTACAACAAATTTCAGAGGGAAAACAAGAGCAATAACCCTTCAGGAAGAAATTTATTTTCTTTGAATGATGATTGCATATTATGATGAGTTCCGTAGTATAAGATGCTACCAATGAGGTAACTTTTTTAATCTAATAAAAGTAAAAAACTAAAGTTTTATTGGTGTTTAGAAAAGAAAAGTTTTCTCCAAACGTGTAATGCTGCTATCACGATAATAATCCTTCGTACTACTGCTGTTCCTCGTGTGGAGGTGGTAATATAGTATAACTATGTATTGTTCTCATTCAACTTCTTTGCATTGCTCCATATATAAGCATATTCATTGTAGTGCATTTCTCCTTTCAAGACTTTTTGTTGTGGAGAATTGGGTGTGTGAGACTGAGTCTGATGTGTGAAGATACAATCTCTTATTACTCTGGTCTACTTACTCGGTAGTAAAAAAAGGAGACAATGAGAATGGGGAAACAACCACATTAATTTACACCATTTAAGGTGATAAATCCTTTTTTCGAATTTCCCCTTTCGACACTGATGACACATGAACAAAAGTTGGAGATGGAATGGAGAAAGTTTTTTATGCTAAGTGATCACACTGTTCGTTTCCCTGCATTAATGGATCTGAGGATGTAACAAGTTACATCCCATGTCAGAAACAAAAACCAGGGAGGATTGTAGTAACAAGGAAGAGGATTCATATCAAAAGGATTCAGAAAATA
>JAHZNF010003942.1:0-11151 GCA_027744215.1 Troglopedetes dispersus | reverse complement strand
CACTCACTTCTGTCTGGTTTTTTTTGCTCGGATAAAGAAGAATGCTGCTGCTAAGTTTTTGTTATGCGTAGGTTGCAAAAGCATGTGTTTCACAGAAAAAGAGCCATAATGTATCAAAAGTGAGTGAGTGAGACTACTTTATTACGTGTACTTACTTACTGAAAGTAGAGAAAAAAAGTTGACAGAAGGGAATGGGAGCGCGTTCATATTAAAAGTATGGAACAGTATATTTATCTGTAAGAATTAAGTAAGCATGTTCGTTTCGCCAGTGTCCGCACAGTCCATGCCACTTTGTAGGGTTGAGGTTAACCTTCATCATTATTATGAAAAAAAGCGACGCGGAAAGTAGAACACGTTTCATTTCACTGTCAGGTTATCATAAAATATTCATGTTTAAATGGATTATGCGGCCCCACTCATTTGCCTCTTGTTTATCATATTACGAGGAAAAAGTGTTGCAATTTGCCATATGCGTTGCCTTGATTATTTTTTTTGTAAATATAGACAGCGCGTGTCAGCATTTTTTTAGGGGATGAGCATACACGTGGAAAAAATTGAGGATGACTGGAATACTAAAAAATGAGGAAAAAATTGACAATTTTTAAAACTTGCTTTGTGTCATATTGTAGCTGGGTAAGCACTAAGCGTAATGATGACTGCACACACACGTGCTCTTTTCTTGACATTTCAAACTGTTGATGGTTTGAAAATTTGGTAGTGTGTAATCTCTGAATTTAATACGAATTTGCGTAAAAATGGTTCACATTTTTTGTAAAGCATCTCTTTCTTAGCTTTCGTATGATACATTAATATCAGTCGCCAAAAAAAATCAAACCCTTCTCAACCGCTCAGACTTTGTATCCAGGACGTACATACATTTGATTAGCCACCCTTTGCTACCGTACTGACTCTTCAAATTCCCAAAAAGTAATTCCAAGAAATTTATAAGAACGAACTTCCCAATTCCAAGAACCAAAAACCACTTCTAATCGTTGAGACAAATATCCAAGGTTAAGATTTGGAAGCACCCGCAATACTAAGTAGTAAGTTAATAATACCCTAAACACTGGACAGAGGTGGGCAATGCACCTCTTTATATCATAGTACAATATGATTCACGAAAGGAGACATTTGGTAAGAGTTTCCAAATGGTACTGGGCACATATGAGAATGTTGTTGGCAAACTTGGATTCAAACTTTTCCGGCTCAATGAATGGCATAAGTTCATAACTGAACTAGACAACCCAACAATGTGAAATATTTTTGTTTGCACGTCTCCACGTGGCAATTAGGTATGTCTTTAGCATGAAATCGCTGCATAATACTGGTGCATTGGCGTGACATGCCTGTGTGGCATGAACTTGTCGGTTACGCCTGTGGGAATTCGTGGAATACATTCCTTTAATTTATATTGATTTCCAAGCTTCACCGCGAAAGTACAAAGGGGAAGCCATAATGTTTCGGTACTGGTGCCACCTTTTCAGTCGTGACCTTATGGGTTCAACTAATTTGAAGTGTAGGCAAAGTCATAATATGTTATAAAGATAAGATAAAATGCTAAATCTTTGGATTGTCTGATGTGCTATTAATTGCTGTTGCATCATTTATATTGCTTTTTGTTTGTCATTTCGGTGAAAGTTTAACTTTTCAATGTCACCTCATCAAGTTCTTTGGAAGCGGCATTTTAGAAAGCTTTGGAAAGACAACTTGAAAACCGTATTATTACATCATTGTGTGCACAGATGTGGTCACGAAGGAAAGGAAATGAGTCACCCAAAAGTCAAAAAGAATTACTTTTGACTCAGACAATTGAATCTGTTCCTGTCTTGTGATGACAATATCCCAGATAAACTATTTTTTACGAAACAGACATGTGACTGAAAGGTTTCATGTGTGCACACTCCACCTCCTCAAGTATGCACGTACGTAATACACTTCAAACACACACAATTATTTTTTCAAAATTAAATGTGACAACTGACTTAACCTAAATTCCTAAAGTTACTTCATAATCCAATTAAAATTTGCCGGACACATAAAACATTCCTGATCTGACCTGACTTCTGAAAGCAAGGAATGTTAATAAGGCGAGAAATAATTGGAAGCTTACTTTAATCGCAAAAGTTAAATTGGCTTGCATGCGTGTCTCTCAATATTTTTTTGTTCCTTTACGTAAGCTGCCCGAAACCATAGTTTGAGCGAATCCACATTTATTTCTCTCTTCATCTTTCATGCACGCTATATGATGATGATTCGTGTTATAATTTTCTTATGTGCAGAAGAGAATTGGTCAGAGCAGGATTTCGTGAACTCTGTGTTTACCTTACGTAATGTGTCTATGCACTCAGGAGGTGGCAATTATAATGGCAATCTAATGATTATGGCAGATTATCAGTGAATTATCAAAGAAAAGTTAGTGGAAATTGCCGTTTGATGATGATAATGAAAAGAACCATTACATGCTCAGTTTTTGCAAAATTGCATTTGAGCACATTCTTTTCTGCTTATTGTCATTTTAAGTGAAGTCATCTCACTAATTGCAGGTTTCAGAAATTGGTAAATAAGATAACAATATTCCCTTAACATTTGTTTACTGAATACACTCCTTTTTTTGCTTTGACTCCTTCCTGTAATTAAAACACTCTATTTTTTGCCAGTGAGCCATTAAATCCTCTCTAGAAAAAATGGGATACACAGTACAATAGTGTCATCCTCCTCATCACTACACACTCTCCTTCTGTAGACCGTGAAGATGAAAGATTTTTGGAGAAATGGGATGTGCCACACGTTTAGGAGAAATTGCAAACAAGTGATTATCTGTCTTCAACAAGAAGCTCAAAGTCAGAAGACGTGACTTGTTACACATCAAGTTTTTTTTCTAAAAAAAATCACTACAAAAAATAGTACATTACTAGCAACGTCTCATGGCGAGTGATTTTCAAAGGCGGAGGGAGACGCAAACAAAAGTTTGCGTGCGAAGGCATGCATAAATTGTTGCTTCAAAAATACTACTTGTATCCATCCAACCAAAGAACTTTTTTTTTCGTGTCATCAACGTCACCCTATCGCATTACAAAGAAGATGTAACCTCTGCGCGCAAAAAACTTCTCAGTCGAAATATATTTTTTGTAGAGGGAAGGAAATTGCACGAGGAACCTTTTGTAATAATGATAATGTGCTACACGGGCAGGTATTTTTTTGCTCCATCTTCTTAACAAAGTATATAATGTAGTATGGTGAAAAAAAGATAGGATAACTTAATGAGGAAAGACACATATATGTACAATTTTTATGTCTGAGTAACTCAGGAGAATGAAAAGAAGGAGCAGTAAAAATTTGTTGAGCTCACGGGCAGGTATTTTTTTGCTCCATCTTCTTAACAAAGTATATAATGTAGTATGGTGAAAAAAAGATAGGATAACTTAATAACTTGAGAGGTCACAGAAAACCGAACGAACTCTGTTTTTTTATTATATTTCGTGTGTGCAAAAATGTATCCACGAGTATCCTTCCTGACATGACCTTCAGTTGATGATAATGATGATAATTTAAACGTCGTAATTTAACTACACAGTCTTGTTCAGACATTCATAATTACTGTAATTTTCATTTTTTTCCTTGTGAGAAAAATTATGCTTTCTGTAATATTTTTTTTTCTGGGAGGAAAGACACATATATGTACAATTTTTATGTCTGAGTAACTCAGGAGAATGAAAAGAAGGAGCAGTAAAAATTTGTTGAGCTTTTATATCCACTGCAATCACTTCCCAACTTACATTTAATTTTTGAGATAAGAATCCTAACATATGCATTCTCAAATATGATGTTTTCATTTCTGACAATGGGATATCACGTACGGATCATACATTTTTGTCTAATTATTTTCCATAAAAAATAAAAGTATAATCTTTTCGGGGCGTTCCATTTGAAAAATATAAATTACCATTCTACAAAATGAGGAGAGAGAGAGAGAGAGAGAGAAAATGAGCTTCCTCTCTCGCAAATCAGGATGGAGCACGTGTGCCCATAAACTATAGGGAAAGATAAGCCTGTCTGTATGAACTATATATATGCCTATATAGTTTTGGGGGATTCGGTTTTTAAAATATACATTTTCAAGTAAAAAAAGAGACAATAGCTGGGACTCAACGCTTGCACACATTCATTTACTTTGATTGTTTTGTTTGAAAAAAATAAGAAAGGAAACATAAAGGAAGTAAAATGAGATGGAAAAGTGAAGTAGGAGAAAAAACAGGAAAATTGATGGTGCTGATGATGATGATCATACTGATGATGCTCTACAACTGTGAAAATGGATGTGTAACGATATTGAAAAACTGCCTGACTGACTACTAGGCTACAAAAGTAAAAAAAACTGTTACAATGCTTCACTCGAAAAAAAAATATCTTGGTGCTACTTTTTGAAAAAATAGTGTCTAGTAGACACACCAAACCATAATACAAGATAGGTATTTTTCAAAAAAAATATAGTAGATAGAAGATTGCTGCACACAAAAGCAAGGAACAACTTTCAACTGTAAAGTTGATTAGAAGCAGTCATAGTTAACATGGTGTCTGGAATGCGTATAAATAGATTCATCCGACAGTAGAGAGAAAAAAAAATTCTGTGTGCTCTCTCAAGTAATTGAAAAGTGTACGTAATATATTGAGCTATTATTATTATGTAGATGAAAGTAGGTAAAGATGTATTATGTGTTTGTATGCTTCTATCACAAAGATTTTTTTTACTATAGAGTCTCATTGAAAAGTAAATCAAAGTAGTATCTACTGTAATGCTACTTAAAGGATTCCATCTTAATCGAATCATTCTTGTTTGTGTTTTACTACTGTACTGTTACTGGTGGAAGTAGGACCAATTTTTATTTTATGCTTGCTTATTCCCCTGAGCTGAAAGAAAATTTTCACGTGGTTAAATTTTCTTTCAAGCTCGCTGCATTTTAATGCTTTTTTGGATAGTTGTAGTAATTTAAAAATTAGTATTTGAGTTGCAATCAAGTCGGGAGAAGACAAGACTTCCGAAACAACCACATAAAAATAATCACCATTTTTACCACACATTTCTGCTCAAGAATGCAATTAAACTCACATTTTTGAGTGCTTTTATATGCTTCTCATACTTTTCCCTGTGAGTTCGTCTCCTTTTTCCTCCTCGCCGTGTGTCTTTTTCTTCCTCTTGTCTCTGATTCTGATCATCACTCAGAGAGAGAGAGAGAAAGAGAGTGAACACACACGTTAGAAACCGAGCGTGTATTTACGTGTGCCAAGAGTAGTAAAAAAGGTAGGATAAGTTAAGTTCTATCAGGACATAATGAATGAAATGTACATGTTTTGTCTTCTAGAAACATAATTTTTGTGGCATATCTCATTCTCGGTAATCATTCAAATGGGAAACTGGAAATACCTACAATATTCTTTGGCTCTCTTGTCTTAACTAACTTTTAGAAAAAATGAAGAAGACCAAGATAACTTGAGTTTGCTTCAAAAAAGGAGATGTGTGTCTGCATCCACAAACTTCATAATTTTTTTAGCCATGTTAGCCCGTTTAATTAGTGTGATTATTACCGTGTCTTACTACTAGTGTGACTCTGCATCTCTCAAAAAAGTTGTAAATAAATAGATTTTAGAAAAAACAAAAATGGTACATGGTACCACATCGCATTCACGACATCATCATCCTTCCTTTTGGATGGAGGAACATGCTCTTTTATTGTATGTCTGCACTCTGTCTCATCTTACATGGAAAAGTTTTTTAAATGGAAATTATTTTTATTATTCATATGAATCATCGAGATCTTTACAAGTATGCTCCATATTACACAAGTAATATTAGTTCGTAGGTTTATTTAATGTAATAAAAACTGTCTGCTCCACTGTCTAGAAGAGATAGTAGAGATGGTAGACATGACCGAAAAAAAATTGGGAAGCTTAACTTTTGGCTTGAGAAATTTTTATCACGCGTTTTTTACATCTTCCTTCTGTCTCTCACTCACTCAGACTCTCATGTGCGGAAAAAAACATGAAAGCTCGTACATTGTACAATGTCTTAGTTTATATACTTCCATATTAATTTCGGTGCATAAAATTCTTTTTTTCACACACACATACAAATTTTTTATACCTTGTATAAAAATTGTGCGGTAGAAAAAAAATATTTAGTGAAGCTTTTTTGTATACGTATTTAGGTAACATGATTTTAGTAATAAGAGCGTTAATGTTTTCTAGTAAAAAAATGGGCGACTAGACATACACAAACGCATAAAAAATGGGAGTAATGGTGTGTAAGTTCTCTTGTGAAAAAAACGACGCGCTACTCTAAAAAATAAATAAATAGGTACATACACTTCTGTGATGATGTTGTTGATGAGGACGACCATGATGATGATATTTATTCATTTTTCTTCGCTCTTATCCTCTTCTTATCTTGGCTAGACTTAATGTAGATTGATACTCTCGGAGAATGAGCACACAGGAGCGCTGCACAGAGAAGAAACACATTACTTACTACTACACAATACGAGTAGGGAAGTAAATTGCTCATAAAAGCTCATGTAATTTGTGTGTGCGGGTGTATGAATGTTGGAGAAGAGAGGCATTTCTCGCCAGAAAAGAATATAGATTGGAGCACGACGACACGACAGGAAAAACTACCACACGTACATGACACCACCATCAGATGAATAATAACAATCTTTCCACAGCGAAGGAGAAACGGGGAAAAAATTTAGAGAAAGAAAATTGATATCAGTATCGTCTAATCTTTTGCTTCTTTTTTTACCGAGAGACTAGACACAAGACAGACATTTTTATGAATGTGCTCTGTATAAAAAAGTCCTCTGTGAAGCCATATATTGCATGTCACGTTTTCTTATCAGTGCTCTCAAACAAGAGAGAGAGAGAGAGAAAGAGAACAAAAAATACCAGTAGCAGGCGGTTCACTCTGTAGTACCAGTGCGTTACGTATTGTAAAGAAACTGATAAGTCAAATGGAAGTTTGGAGTGCACCATATATCATGTACTTTTTCAATCATTATTGCTTGAGAAAAAAAATCCAAAGCAAAAGTGCACACAAATAATAAAAAGCGTAATAAAAAAGAAATGAAAATAAGAAAAAACCTAACATTTTTTTCTAAGAAGTTTAAAAATTAGAACAAAAAATAATTATTATGGGTCTCATAAAGGTTTTTTGGGCATAATGCACAATTCAATTTCAACCGGAAAATGGTTACAAATAAAATACATTAAAAAGCTTTTAATGCTGCTTCGTGTTTTGCGAGACATTAAACACGTAATTTTAGGACACAGTTTGAAATGTTTTTATAAAGAAAACTACGACAAAGAAAACATTTAAATGTCTGGAAAAAAATTGTGTGTACAAAAGCTTAATAAAGAAAAGAGTTTCGTAAAAAATTACGTTTTCTTTTCTCGTCAGACGCAATTGGCAAGGAGAGGAAAATTTCAATAAGATGAATTACAACTTGTTCATGTCCTGCTGATGCGCCTGCACGTAATCCTTTGGTTTCAATTCTTCCCATCTCTTGATTTCACCCAGACAGTGAAAAATAAATATTTAACCAACAAAACTCAAGTACCAAGGCAAACAGAAGAAAAACCAAGATGTAAGTTGTAAGGAAACCAGACGTCGTCGTGATTTTATTTTTCTCTTATGAACTCTCCCTCATGTCCCTTTCCTTGTTTTCTCTGATCAAATGACTGACCACGTGAGTATTTTTAAGGAAGTCTGCTCCACTTTCTTGAGTTTCAGAAGCTTATAAAGAAGGAGAGCGAAAAATGAGATGTAGACAAATTTTATTAGACGGTTGTTGATTTTGGCTCATTCAGGTTGGGACTGTCATTGTCTCTCTCTCATGATTTTCTTGGTGAAAGAAACCCATTTTTTGTGGGAGACTCACTTGCTCCTTCTTCTGTGAGCTAACAAAGATTTCAGCCCACTCCTTTATTAGGAGCAGGGGACATTGTAATTTCGTGATTAAGAAGAGGTCTTTTTTTTGTTCAACTTAATTTAGCTGACCACAAAAGCCGTCTCATCTTCTGGTCTGTTTAATTTTGTTTGGAGGTCGTGATATAAAGCGAAAATGACCATCTGAAGGAAAAATTAAGAAAGAAATAACGTACGTTGAATTGCCAGCCCTCTTCTTTCGGACAGTTATGAGGAGAGAGGGCTGAGTTAGTTGTTGTGAACGAAGAAAAAAGATAATCCCTTGTTAGGCAGGAAAATTATATTGTATTTTTTTGCAGACAAAGTGGTGCGCACAAGAAAAGAATCTAAAATTTCTTCAAAGTCACTTTGGGTCTTTCTTTTGAAGACAAATTTATTTTTCTCTGTAGACAGAACGTAATATTGGGAAGGGAGCAATATAAAAAAGGGAAAATTGCGTATGTTCTCCTTAATACACCATTTCTGTCATGTCTGAACAGACTTATTGGGCTGTAGTATATTTGGTGTGTGTGTGTGCGCGCACACAGAAGAAGTGCACACAGTAATGTGATAATAAGATAAATAAAAATAATAATACAGTTTCATTCTGAATTATTCAAGTTTCGTCCCATTGTCTCGAGGCCACAGTCCACTTGAGTGTCAGTGTCGCTCGCTGGTCTGGGCTGGCCATGCTGCCATTTTTTCTCAAGTGTTTTTCTCTTCATAATCCTGCTCACAAAGAAACTACAAGAATACTACACACATTATGTTTCTTATGTGCCTCAAGTGACTATGCTGCTGCATTGTAGCCACTCGATCTTGCTCAATGAAGAGAAGCGAGGGAAAAAAAGAGATGATAAAGATGATGAACTGGATTCATGTCTCAAGTTTTTTTCGTCCCAGACGATAGTCGCAAAAAATATCTTACCTAATAAAATGCAACACTTGCAGGGAACCAGCCAACCAGTACCATGGTCTGGTTTCCCCAGTCAGCACAAAAAAACGCATAGACGCAAATAGCCCATCCAAGGTAAATTTAATAACTAGAAAATGTTGTGTGCACCACATGGCTGAAAGCTATTTTGAAAAAGAAAGGATCCCGCCAGCGTCTATTATATGTACTATTATATGTATATATTTTTGTTGCATTTGCATGTTTAACAGGTTTTTTATATTGAAGTTGTGTAGTTTATAATCTATATTTTTTTTACGAAAGTCGAGTTTAGTTGAAAAGAGGCAACAAACAGAAAATGAAAATAAGAATGCATATAATAATAATGATACACACATGCGCATAATAATTATTGGACATGGTAAAATATTTTATTGCGAGTTCAGCTGCAAAGGAAACTAAAACACCAGTTTCTTCTCATTGGACTAAATAAAAAAACTGATTCTAATGGTGCAACATGTTTGCTCCTTTTTCCTTCATTTGTCTTCCCTCCCTTTCTTTAGTAACTTTATCTTGTCGATTTTTCTCTGTTGTTGTCTACCAAGTGTTGTGTGAGTCATTTTGAAAAAAAAGTTGCATGTAAATGCATTTTTCATAGTTTTTTTATAGATAAACTCACATCATCTGAAATTTAAGGAAAAGAATAACATTGAACTAAAAAAAATTTACTCAACTACAACTTTACTACATTAGTTCAGAAAGGAAATGTAGCCATTGCTTTTTTATATGTAGCATCTGTAATCAGAGAGACAAATGTGATAATGTCTGCGCCCCCAAAAAATGGTGTAGTAGTCATCGTATGTTCATCTTTGAAAACGTCTTGTTTTATCCTACGCTTCTCCTACTTCCCTCTGTGTAGTAGATACAAGTTTAGACCTGAAAGGTAGGATGGTGATAGTGATAATGCCGATGTAGTAATCAGGATGACGATGATAGCCCTGATTTATGGACCACAACATTGAAGCAGGAACGAGTGAAATACATTAAGAACGAACCCATCGACTTTGGTCCTTATCTTCTTACCTTGGCTGCGAATCATTGACTGGCAATGTATCTAATACACCCATAAAACTTTTTAGCACAAAAATTATCACTAATCCGGTAGGTAAATATTCTGTCTCTGCAGAAAACTTCACCAGTGTATTTTTTTTCGACAGAAATTACATTACAGAAAACTTCCCTTGCTGGTATATTTTTTCTTCGTCTGTGGCTTTGGGCAAAATTTTGTTTATTTAAAAAAAATATTATATATTCGTACGTATGGACCGGGAACAGGTATGTATTATGTTTATGGATTCTCAGAAGCATCACGTCCTCGACGAAAGGTTGCTAATAAAAAATCCCAATAAAAATAACCTTTGAGGTTAACAATAATAATAAAGAAGTAGAGAAAATTCATGAGAAGAGCCCAAACAAAACCTACCTTCCTCACCACTCATCATAATTTTTTATTATATAGTGCGCTGGGTACGTGTACACATTGTTGCACGAGTGCAGTTGGTAAAAAGTGGCCAAGAGAACAGCTACTCCTGTCTGTGGTCAGAAATCATCATGACCAGACAGACAAATATAGCCGGTGGTGGTGGTATAGTATAAGTGGCGTGATAAGGATAACGTCAAGTCATGTCCACGTAGCATTGGGAAAGTACGTTTGCCCAAGATTAATGCTTGAAGGATACCGAACAAGCCGAGAAAAAAACCTTTTCAGACACCCAAAGTATTTTTTGCAAGTTTTTTTTTGTTTCGCGAACAGCCCATTCATTTGTAGCACTCGTGAATGAATAAGGTATGTATCCACCATCACCTATTTTTTCTGGGTGCAACATTGTCGTCATCTCTGAAGATCAGCAGGATTTTCGTTTCTTTTGGCCATTGCCTCAGCCAAAAAGGAATTAATATAGCAGCTGTGTGGGGTTTCATCATCTTGAAAATATGTACGACATGGTTCTTTCATTGAAACGTGGTTTAATCAAAAGATCTTCTTTTTTTGGAGGCATTGTTGAGAGGAGAGAGCCACATCATGTGTATTTTGAGGGAAATGAAGCAAATACAAGTTTTGCAAATGAGAATTCCTTACTGGCTTCAGTTAAGCGAATATAATCTCAGGAGAAGAATAGGAATGATTAAAACATTAAGAAAAATACTTACATGCACAAAACATCCATAAAGATTAAGCTAATCCGGTAGGTAAATATTCTGTCTCTGCAGAAAACTTCACCAGTGTATTTTTTTTCGACAGAAA
>JAHZNF010003941.1:0-17508 GCA_027744215.1 Troglopedetes dispersus | reverse complement strand
TTACCTGAAGATACAGAGGTTTAATTTTTTGAGCCACATTGGTTCTCCATCCCTCCCAGGCCCACAACCGCTCACTGTTATTTCGGGATTCTGCCATCAACGTGGTTAAGTCAGGCTCCAGACTCAGACATTCTTCTTCGCCAGTTTCTTCTGATTTACGACACACTTTTCCCTGCAAAATTATCAGGTTATCAGACAAAATTACAGGCACTGGAGATAAAACTACGAAAAGTCAGAGCAGAGCAGAAATTTACTATGTCATACAAGCGAATATCGCGCAAAATTATATGCAACATTTTACACAGATTGAAATGTGGCAGAGAAACCAGTCTGAACCTTATCGACCAGATTCCAATGTTCCAGCATTGGTAATGAACTAAAAAACGGAAAATATGTTATCGTTTATAGTAAAGTACTCCTCCAAACAATCTGTCCTGTCTGGAAAACTGGACGTCATCTGCAGACTATGCTCTGCCTCACAAATTGTGGTCGAATGAGCAATACCCAATATGATTTATTTCATTCGCTAACCACAATCGGATTTTGCTGTGTAGCTTGTGAGAGTGTTTGTCTTCGGGAGATAAAAAGGACAATAAAATAAAATTAAGGCTTCTAGAAAGTCAGAATTCTAAACCTTCAAACGCATCAATACATACATTCTCATGTCATCATCAAAAGAGGGATGAAATGAACCATTATTTACAAAGCTACAGCAAATGTTTCAAGCTTTGCTTGTTATCAAGATTTCTCACTAAAATTGTTTCCGGGAACGGTCTTAACTCGTGACCGATCAGTTTATAATTTATAAGTTTGCCGTCAAACCTTTTCCTTCAACTTTTGTTATGGTTCGTCGTAACAGTTACCAGTTAGTTTAGTTTCCAGTTTCTCCAAGAGAAATATTAAAACCGATCCCGTAAATCTACTTTTCAATTGACACCTAAGTGGTAATAGTAATGACGAGCTCGGGGAGGACTGCAGAGTCCTACCAAACAGTTGACAAGTCTAGAGACTGAAAAGCAATAAATTATTGTTTCGGTTGGTACTTCCCCTTTCTCAAAGAAAGTACTTGAAGCACTTTCATTGTCATGATACTACAGTTCAAGTCAAGATGCAGTCCTCTTTTCCCCTTGCTTGCAGCAGCAGCGCTACTACGTATTATTGTAATATTAGTGCTGTTAAGGAGGAAGGCTAGAATGCGAATTATTCCGGTGACTGTACTGATGTTTTTTCACATTACTGACTCAAAAACATAAACAACGGAAGATAAATTCATCCTTGTTACTGCTTATTATTACAGTCCATAAAGTCTACACTAACTACCTACTTATTACTGGTATCGCGACATAATTCGAAGGACTGCATTTTAGTTGTATTTTTAATAGGACCACGTTCCGATTCTTATGAGACTGTCACAGAAGAGGGTGTCGTGCAGGATTGGTGGCAATTCTTGTTGACTAGGATCCACTGTCTAATTCCAACCGTTAAAATCTGGGTGGGATTTACATGGGTATAAGGTAAAACCATAATACAGCTTGAAGACTAAAGTGAGCCTTTTTCAAGTAAAACATCCAGTAAACATTAAAAATTTTATATTTCGTTTGCAAAGTATTGGTGTATTTGGGACATTGGAAATTGAATGTCTGGTTAGTTTAACAATGCCATTCTTTTACTTACATTATTAAATAAAACGTGGTCCGGTTTGTTTTACGTAGAGTTATTTACTTGATAAACAACATTATATGTATGCTCTCTTTGCCATAATGTTCACCGAGGCAAAAGATCGCCGAGATAACAGGAAGTATACTCTCCTACATGAAGCTTTTTCAGAAATCATGAAAACGATCTAACTTTTTTCTGATGATTCCAAGAAAAGATTTCACTCAAGTTAGTGTTCTGTGAGGAATTCAGAGAAAAGGAGGGAGTTGAAAGGAAAAAAGTAAGTGTGAGTGAGTAATGGCAGACTTGCTCAGATTCATTGATGGAACTACCAGTTTTGACTGTCGGCAGTCGGGCAGACGTCGACAAGTCACGTTAGTACATAAACTGATTTTTTTCTTCTTTTTTTTTGGAATTGACTCTGTCGACGGAGTAAAAAGGAGAAATTATTATTATGGTTCCCTCCTTCCATTGGTATAATATGTGACGTGGTCAAATGTCAAGAAAGATCATTTCGTTGAGTAGTGCCACTATTACTTTTACTTCTCTGCTCCTTCCACTTTACTCTCAGTTACTGCATAAAATTACGAAAAGTATCAACTAACTAGTGAAAAAAAAACTCTTGAGTAAATTTCTTTCGTAGAGATTTTCCGTCTATGTATTCAGTGAAGAGTACGTTAGACAACATGGAAAGTAGTTCCAGCGGAACATGTTTTTATGTAGCACTTTTACCTTTTTTGTTTGTGAAATGGTTTAACATGCATGGAAATACGAGGAAAAGTTAAATACGTACTCTGATAAGAAAGGGGGAAAGGAATTGATAAAAAATTGAGGAGAGAAGGAGAAAGGCATTTGCATAAAAGAAAATTGTAGTGGTGGCAGTCGTCGTGATAGCATTAGTAAAAGTAGTTCTAGCAAAGAAAAGAAGGGGAAAAATTGTCGTCAAGCTGCCCTTAAAGATTTCTTTGTATGCACGTACATATTACGCAGTTTCATAATCATGCATGCAAGCATGGTCCACGGAAACTTTCTCGTGTGCCACTGCTGTTACACAATAACGACAACGGAAGGTTGATGATGTTATTTGTTTGGTGGAAAGGGGGAAACTAGTTGTCCAAGTTTTTTTAGCACTTTAGAGTAGTCATATGTCATATAATACCAAAGCAAGATGAGATACCAACTTTCTGCTCTTTAATGCACGAGAATGAGTCACTCCCTTATGTTGTGCACAATGAAGAAAAGAGTGCATAATATGCCATAGCTGTGTAGCAAACGGTAAGAAATACGAATATATACATATTAATATAGTAGGCTGAGATACTATTCTCTTCTAGGTATATTCTAAAGAAAGCAGATATCATGGAGGGATGCACATACCTCGCCATAAATTTGTCCCATTTGTGAAATGATAGAGCTGTGAGGAGAAAACAATACATAATATATGTTCTTATATGTTCGAAGTATACATATTCTGAAATCATAATAGATTCATCAGCATTTGTAAAAACCTGAGGTTTTTCATTTCCTCGTCTGACAGTGACTTCTTGCCAACTTTCCCAAGTTGTCTCCTTGTGTCGCTGGTGAAGTTTGTTGTATCAAACTGGGATGCTCTCTCGAAAGCAGCTGCATTGAACTCTGTAACAGCAAGACCAGCCGCTATCTATCTCTCGAAAGGAAGTCGAAGGAAGGGAAAGTAAAAAAAAGAAGAAAACTTGGTTTTAACTCGTTTTCATCCACACAAAATATTAAGTTAGAGATAATGTATTGATGTAATGTATCTAGCTTAGAGCGGAGAGCGTAAAGTCGAGCGAAAGTAATATATTTTGAAATCATAATAAATTCTTGTAACATTTGTGACATGCATGGCGGCTTAAACAGCGAGCGATAGAGCAGCACAAACAAGCAAAAGCACATACATTATTCTGACAAAATTGCAGAAAAAGGCTGCTGCTTGCCTAACACAAACTACGACACTTCTTGATATACACGGCATATGACAAAGTCAGGTCACATTTTATTCAAATTAGAGATCCAGTCAAGCGAAAGGAAACGTCTCTTTCAGTTTCCCTCGTCTCACTACAAAATATTATTTCATCTTGATGGCATGTGTGTACGTCCACGAGAAAAGCATTAAAAATACTGTCGAGCTACTAGAAATATCCTCAGACTGCCAATGTAGGAACTGAACATTATGAAGACCGCTGGACCTACTGACACATGACGACACTATCTCATATCATTAGAACTTCATGGATCTCTAAAATACTTCAAACTAGCTTCCAATGAAGAAATAATGATCCTTAAGTCGTTCCCGTATCGTATATCAGAAATTTCACGAGAGGCTCAGCTTACAGAACCTCCTGTGTCCCTGGTTCGTTGATGTTACTTCCACCTACTGCTAAAATCATACCAGCATCCTTTGTTGCACCTGCTTACAACAACAACGCATTGTCAACCAGTTACTTTCCAATGACTTCTCCCTCCTTTCGTGCCTTATTATTATTGGAGGGAACATTTTACTTTTGCAGTCCGGAATTGTACATCATAAACACTCACATGTACGACAACAAGATTTTTCGACTACCACTTAGTCCATAGCACTCACGTTGTGCTATACCTTTCCACGTCCACACCCGGCCGGGAATGATGCGAAATTTCTGCAGTACTCATTCACATTCTTTTTTCATGAATTTTATTTGTGGGTTGATAACCTCTCTGGAAAGCTCAAGAGACCATTTCATTATGTTTGCTGCTAATGAATTCAATAAAGTAAGCAACCCTTAGCACTAATTTCACCCCCAACCTGACGCGACTTTCAGCGTTCAAAACTGAAACTGGGTAGTTTCTCACTACTCCAACATATGTTTAGGTACATACATGCTTTATATAGTTATCTTGTCTGGAAGAGCAAGCGAGTTTAATTTGTTTATTTTAAGCGCTTGTTCCCTTTCCACAAGAGAATCCAATCAGACGGTAGTGGGAAACGGAGTAAAATGCTTTAGAGTGTTTGTGTGTCTACTTTAGTTTGTACGTTTACAAAAAAAGAGGCGACAGTAAAAGTATCAAACTTCATGATCTCCTTTCAGCTAAAAAAATTTACTGCTTTTCATGTGCGGACCCACCTAAATTGCCAGAATTCACACACTTCTGCAGTGCTACTAAATCAAAGCCTGGTAGCATTTTTAAGCCCTCAAAGGAATACAACAGCGTAGATTGTGTCACCGCCATCATCAGGAACGTGGAGACGGGAAAGTGGGAGCGCATGAAACAAATGAAATGAATACTAAGTAAACTAATGGTTGACGGAAACCGAGTGTGAAGTGAACTGGGAAAGTTGCGAGAGTAACCCGAACGAAATATAAAATATCAAGTGCTGGAAATGACTACAGAATCTGCCTACACCATATTACGTACAGGAAAAAAAATCAATCCAAGTGAAAAAAGGTAAACTGTCAACTTTACTTGTTTGAACTAAGCATCACAACACATTTACGAAGTGAGGTACAACTGTTACATATTGTGTGCTCGTCTCATGAAATAATAAAAAAAGTGCCCTAGTCATACTTATGCCTACCGTGTTTGTGATTACATGGAGAAACGACACAACAGATTAAAGATGGTGACTATGATGGGAAGGGGAGAAAATGAAAAAAGTCTCGTGTCATGTTCAGCCTCTCCATCTACTTGTCTTGTTGTCGTTAATACGCTGCTGCTACTATGTACAAACAAAAACGCGGAGAAAGTATAAATTCTTTAAACAATTTGATAAGCAGCCTAGCTCTCTTGCTTTGCCATGCTTGTCTGTTTGCTTAGCTCCGTACTTATTCATTACTTGTGTTTTCTATCTATCTTCTAAACTCGCGAAAAAACAGCATTACGGACTCATAAAAAAACTACACGTAATCAGTGTGAATGACTGACTGAGTTCTACATGAACAAAAAAGGAAATAACGTTTCAATTCTCCGTGCAATTTTCTACATTTGGCGTATTTCGACTATTGAATTAATTCGATGAAACGTGACGCTAGAGGGGAAAGAGTTTTTTTACGCTGTCACAGATGAATTGAGCTGGTTGCCACGATTTTCTGTCTTCCATTCCACCACACGACACGCTTGCAATCATTCCAAAATGCTGTGTGTGCAACTTGGTATTTCTACTTCAGGCTGAAGTGCTACTGAAAGTTTTTTTGCTCGCTGTTTTAAAACAGTAAGGTCCATTCGTGTTGATAACAATATTCGTACATGCAAAAAATGCCTGTTGTGCTCACTTCGCTTTTTTCATGTGTGTACTGAACTAGAAGAGCAGAAATATTCCAGAGTCGGACTAGATGAATAGTTTGACTGATGTTACTTTTTACTTTGACGACACATGGCTGCATTGTTGTATGATTCACAGATAGTGATCACGCCTCACGCGAGTGTTCTACTAGGGGATGTTAATGGAAAGGAAAGTGGGTATGCTTTTTCCCGTTTTTAAAACTCTAACGGGAAAAATCAAACTCTAACGGTCAAAATAGACAAATTTGGGAAAAAATTGAATCCGTTGCGAATTGTAACCCTCATAGTCTCTTTTTATCAATTAGTATGCCCGTGAGAGCAAGATGAAATTTTATGAATTTTTACTGTTGCGCCCAATGATTTATATGTATTACACAGCCCCGGAACATATTTGTCCGTTTTTGTCCATTTTAGCCGTTTATTACAACTGACCGGGTGAAATTGTTCCGGCACTGGAAAAATTAACCTCCCTGGTTCTTCTACTGAAGTACGGGGTTAAAAATGGGGAAAACTCTTTTCATCCCGTTTGACAAATGCAACCAAACATCACAAACACGAAATGTGGTGGAAAGCAGAAGAGGACAATGTGTAAGATCCAAAACATTCGATTTAAACCTACCTACCTACGTTCGCATTAGACACGGGTCCATCAATCGCGATGGTGGTAGGGGTAAAGTAATAATTCTACTGAAAGAGAGAACTGCCTGATGCTTTGAAAAGCTGACAAAGTTTTGGAATCTAGGACATCACATGCAAATGAGCAGAGGAAAACTACTGAAAACAAAAAGCACAGGTTATTTTTTTCATTAACAGGTTTGTTGGGTTGAAGACCGGAACTTTTAATTCTTGCTTGCATCAATATGTAGGTTTTTATTTGAAGTTATGAAGGGTCCTTCAAATATTTATGCTCTCCTGATCTCTGTTTACCATGCTGTCTCTAATTAAACTTCATATCCATGTTTATATTGTCGACGATGATGATGACGGACATGACTTTTCAATTACACAATCAACAACCGTTCCTTGACACTGATGTTGATAGTGTGCAAGTGTGCTTGATTCTACTGACGCGCAGAGGTTACTACAAACAAACATAATATATAAGCATTTTTGTGTTACTGACTGTCAACATATCGTAAAAGCTGAAATTGACAAGGTGTCTCCCAGTAGCGGTGGGCTATTTGATAATTTACTTAAAAGCAAGGCTTACAGCTTTCTGTGCATTCTCTTCCGTTAAATTAGTGTTGTACGCCCAGTCCGCAAGTACAGCAAGATTTGTAAAGTTGGCTAGATCGTGGTTGTACTCCTCAAGAAATTGCATCGCTTCCTCCTCATTATCGTTGTATGGTACAATTAGGTGGTCACTGCAAGTGGTAATAAAAAATAATTAACGCGGAGAATTGGACAGATTTAAGCTGTGACTTAATGTAGCCAATCACGAACGAAACAGATATTACACGATATAATGTGCACATTTTTTCCATGAATGAAAGCAATATTTTTGTTTTTTTGTACATCTATAATATGCCGCTGCAAGCGAGCCATCGGTAAGCTGCAAGACCCCATGTTCATGAGACATCATCAATTCCAATAAAACTTTCTTAATGGAATCCACTTAAACTATTTTCAAGTTCTCTTTCCCAATTCAAGTTGACTTGACCTGTTTTTCAGAATGAAAGTTACACGAATGTCATATACCTGCCTCATTCATACTATTTCATGCGTCGTTTGTGCAAAAGTGGTGGGGTGGGCTAGATAGGTTCTTGCAATAAACTTATTTTTAGTAGTTTTTCCTGCTTTGCTAGATATCTGCATAAACGCTTTCTTGAAAATTGGAGATCTGTGAAGAATACCAAACATGTTCCAACTTTGACACCAAACATCCATACTCCTTCAATAGTTTTCAGGTTTACTGTTTTTATCTCTTGTTCCGGTAAATTGGTTATATAACCCTCCAAAGGTCACGAACCCGAACACGTTCAGCTTTAAAACAATTCTGCAAAGAACATCCTCAAACAAACTGGCTCGCGCTGTGAGAGCTTCTTCCTTGATGCGAACCGAACGGAGATGCACGCATTGGTGGCAATAAATATAAAAGAGAAAGCATAAAAAAGCGAAACGAATGAAAAAGTTAAACCCTATAAAACAGAGTAGTATGTCAAGGAAGAGGAAGTTCTAAGAAACGGGAAAAGAAAATGGAACTTTCCCATTTGTGTAATGAAGCATTAATTACACAAAAATACGCATAACTCTTTCCGCATACCATCCGTTCAACATGCTATATGTGGCCTCGTAAATTCTGGCGCATCCTATAATGCAATGGGTATAAAAGTTCACGGGATGAAAAACGCATCCGTCCGAACAATGGCAGAATGTATAGTGACGCTACGAAGAATGTGAGCTGTCATTTTTTCTATCAGATTAGGAGCAACACAAACGGGGAAAAATGTCCCTAATCCTTTCAACTTTCTTATAGTCTCTTCCGTTTCGTCCTGATAAACTACAGATTGTATCATTAAATGATATTTCCAGAAAAAAGGAAAAGTTCCATCCCGCTTTGAAACGTTGTGCAAGTTGTACGTTTCGGACATGCACAGACTTTTGTAACACAAACCCATTTCCTGGAATGGAACATCCGAGTTTATATTTGCATCAAGCAGTATCAAGAAAATACGTAAGCCGGTTATTCTAATAATACTTGCAGACTTTTGTGAACTGTTTTGATAAAGTCGTGTTGGGAATTTTCACTGAAAATGGTTACGTGCTCTTGGGTTCAGTTATTATGTTTGTTCAACGTTGCAATCAACAGAATAATGGTTGACGTATTAAAAGTGGTGATCTAAGACCGTATTCTTGAAGACGTGAGGTAGGGTTCAGTGCAGGCAGCAAACAGAAGAAAGATGCACAACAATCAGAAGAGGATGGAGAAGCTTATGGGTAATGCTACTTGAGATTTTCATTTAGCCTCACTCACTACTTTTTTCTTGATGAGACCAATTTTTTAAAAGGAAAATTAGCATCATTTTTCTTCCCTCTCAAACTTTCAAGACATTTTCTTGGAAGGAGCGATGATAATTTTTATCAGTAAATTAACACTAAAATTAAACAGGAAGGACGTGTTAAATCTTTTCTGCCAAAAATTGCCCTTAATAACCACAATTCTTCCTTCACATTCTTATTAGCCTTAATGCATGGAGTACAAGAAAGAAGATTGGATGGAAATCTTTTACTTACCCTTTTGATGTGGCAGGGACAGCCAGAGACAGGCTTATCACGTGGAATAGCGAGAAGCAAATCAGTCCCAGGAAAATAGCTTCACGTCTGCCCTCCATTGTTACACGTTTACCTTGAAGTCTCGAAAAGAAAGGAATGGTTCTAAGACAGTAGAACTTCAGCTTTAAAACACTTATTATATTTCCCTCACTCGGAAAGTTGAGTGAGCTTATTTTCAATAAACGAGAAGCTGGCAAAATGTGGTTGTTAGAACTGCCAACACTTTTTGGGTTCTGATTGTGCCCACCTCGCCAACCCGAAGAAAACGGCGAGTGAGAGCCAATCTTACATGAGCAAAAATTCAATTTTGTTCAACACTACTGCTAAATATAATTTGGGTAATAATGTTTCCCTGTAGTGCTTGTTTTTTAACCTTCATTGTGTATTTAATCTCTCATGTCTCGTATCATGGCGTGTAATGATGGGAAAGGCCACACAGACGCGATACTGTGCACAAAATAAAGAATAACTGTATCGTCATTATCATCTTCTTCATCATAATTCTGAACGAGTGACCCAGCACAGTCAAGTATAATTGTCTATACTGCTGGTTCTGGTTTGTTGATGCAGTGACGACAAAAATGTTCATGGTTGAGTTGAGTTCGTTACACGGTTTCTTTTTCAATTGACACACTCTGCTTCTGCTCTCTGCGGACACAGTAATTCTTGACACAATATAACTCGTGTGTGGAATATGAGAGCAATGGCAGACATCTATAATTCATCAATCGCACAACTTTTCAAGTAACGTAGGCTCGCTCGGCATGATGTGGCCTTCTGTTGAGAAGCGACTGCTGCGCCTCTCACATGAAGGCTTCCACGTTCCACGTATCATTCCTTCCGATGTTGAATTGAATTCGAGAAGTACATGCAATGTTAAGCAAATGTAAAATATGGTCCAGTTCAATCGCTTGACTTCTTGCTTCCAAATAATTCATGCGCATATTTCTGACAACTGTGTTTGCGTACACGGGAAAGTGTAATTTTTCCAAATTAATACCAGGAACGGCTAATAATTGGAGCCACCTAACAATGGATCATAGCACATGTTAATCATGTTGATCGTTTTCCCAGTAATTCTGCTTTTACAACTGCTCCGCCTACACCTCGAATTTTAATTATGAATTTGAACGAATTATACATATTAAGCCATTCAATATTTCATTCATTGTATGAAGCGAACATTTATTTCTTGGAATGACTACTTTCCATGATCGAGACCTTGTGTTTTCCTCTCATTCATTAGCTCGTCGTTGTGTCCATTCATCGTCCAATCCGAAGCTGCAATCTTCCAATTAAGTGTGCACTGAACTGAAAACTGTCTGGGCAGAAAAGTCAAAATCATGTTCATAATATGCTTTTATTATCAATAAACGTTATGACACACGGCCGGTACTTCAGCTCATTAGAACTGCAGCAGCAACGACGAACTAAGTAGCAGGTTTTTGTAGAGTTTGTGGTTTTTACGATATGCATATCTCAAATCACCACTGTCCAGAACTACCAAGAGTGAATTTTGCATGAAGAAAAATGGATTGAGTTAATGAATAAATAGAGGTACTTTAGCCAAGAGTTACATGCATTATACGAGAATTAAGTCATAACAATAAGCTGTCCGCTCGCAACATGGTGCAATTTACTATACCTCACTTCGTCTCTAGGTTTTCACACAGTTTATTCTTCTTGAGTGAGATAAAGAGATCATCTATCAATGCCAGGCTGTGTTGACACTCACAAATTAAATGCTCTCCCAGCCCTTATCTCCAAGTCTTGTCACACAATCACAATCAGTTACGTTTTAGACCGTTGTAGTTTGTAAAGAGTGAATGTTATACTAACGTACGAGTCAGCAAGACACTATCTCTTGTGAAACAAAAACCAACATTGTAGCGAGCAGCACAAAGGTCTACAAGCTGTCCCACACGTTTTATAATGCAACTGATGATGTAGCACTTTATGTGCTCCTCAGGATCAACTCAATGATCATTATTCTACTACTTATGATGATAATGTGTTCTCATTTACTCTTATACTGAATGTATGCATTGCACATTTTGCTTGATATCACTTGTACTTTTTACCGTTTTCATTTATATAAACTTCGCATTCCTCTCCTCTTATCGGTTGGGAGGAGCAAGTGGGACACAGCTTTCCCTCTCCTGCTTTTACTTCGTGCTACAATACGTATAAGAATATGTCGGACTGTTCGCACGTGGGCTATGTGAATATGGAAATCAGAGTAAAAGGAGATTTTTAATTCGAGGTACTTACGCAAACACAAACTTACCTTTATCATCTGCAGTTACGTCAAAACACGTAGAACGTCAACTCCTTTTGTTCTCGTATGCCCTTCAGTGTAGCTAACAAAGTGTGCCACTGGAGAGGACATCAACAGCAGAGAGAGGCAGAAAGTGGTGGTGTGGGAAAAACTATAGAGTATTATGGTGACAATGTGTCACGGGCTCATTTTCTCTTCTTTTTCAAAATTTGCAAAGGAAATTACCAATGATTTTCTTTTCCATTGTATGCAAATTGGCGACAATGCTGACATGAAGATTGTATTTCGTTTGCCGCATTGGTTTTCCAGTTTTTCGTTTCATACATTACGAAACGAAACTACTACTCCGCTCGAGTCCGTCCAAGTAACTCACTCATCATTACTATTGCTTTGCATTTCGAAGGAAACAGGGAGAATTGAGGACATGAATACATGAATGCATGACAGAATTTTTAAAAGACACGCATTCTCCAGTTGGATTTGGTTCTAGGACGTTTCCAAATACACAATTTGGAACGTAAATTTATGCATTTGCAAAATGGAAGTTTTCAAGGGTTTCAATTCAATGTGTTTTTGCAATTCGAAAAAATAGAAACGACTGATTTCAGTACACACGTGGCAATTCCCTTGACCAGCCACACTGTATAATGCACACAGTTGCAGGGAGATGTAGGTGAATAGTCCATGTACTAGTTTTTTATTCATGCATCAGGTAAAGGCATACACTGATAAGTACATTGGTGTCTTTGCTGCTGAAGCTGTTCTACAGTGAAACTCGGTCCGCTCCTCATGGTCATAGTGATGATGACGATGATGTTGGTACGTTCGCTCTCTTGCCTTCCCATTTCTCTTATCCGGTGATTTTTTATTCAGGCTGATTCGAGGCCAAAAAAAGAGAAAAGTGCCACAAAAGGGGGAAGGTTAGCTCTTGCTTCCACTTACGGAGCGACGTCGACGAGCAGAATAGGAAATGTAATATCACCGAATAAAAACAACGTAACGCTACAAAATAGAATTTTGTATGTCGTCTTAAAAAATGCTCCGTTTGCTTTGATACGATTGTGACAATGTACGGCTGGCGTGCATAAAAAGGCAGAATGAAAAAGGAAGAAAATGCATTATCATAATAAAACGGGATGGCAACAAAATAGCGCTTCTGGATTGGCAGAATAAACTATTGCTTTTGCGAGTTGATGCCTGCGTTGAATAAAGAAGAAGACTATTCAAGGTATTCAATATTGGGATGTATGTAGGCAAGTTACACTATATTGCCTTGTTCCCACTCAAAAACTTTTTTCATTTCAAGCTGCCTCTCTGTAATCTCGTATACCACGGTGCCTGCATGCACAACACAAACAACCACATAGGTTATCAATGGATGCAATTTATTTTAACTTTACAGATCATCACCAGCGTCAGCTGCTAAATAAAGGAGTGACAAAGCGGTCACTGATAAATATGTATTCTTTCTTTCTATTATTCCTCCTTTTCTGTCACCAGTTCGTTCCATTTCATTTTCTCATTCCATCATTCCTCCAGAAACATATTGACTTCACGCGAAAGTTGAGTGGAAAACATTCAGACCACTCTCTCACGTATCACACATTGACGCAATCAGGTCCGGACCTGCTTCACGAATCTCATTGAATGCAAGTGGCTGCTGATAAATTATGAGCAGTTATGTTGTTAAAGATGAACTTTGCATGAGAAGCACTTACCATTTACATTTTTTATTTTAAAAAAAGCTCTTCTTCCTTATCGAAACATAGTGTAGCCATATACCCAGTTTCTTTCTCGTCCTACTACAACTAACCAAGATGCATTGTACTTAGAACTTACCGTATTACTGTGAAGTACTTTATTATTCTTTTCGCCATCCAGCAGAAGGACTATTTTTTATTCCCGTTGTAGGACGGCATGCATACGTTGATCGCTATTTTCAAAATAAATTGCAAGCAGTGACACTTCAAAAAATCTGCAAAGGAGAGTCTAGACATATTTTATTGATTCGACAAGTGGGAAAAAAGTAACGCCTGTATTTGTCACCAAATCCCAACCTGCCCCAAAAACCTGCCTTTTTCTTTACCATTTTAAGAAAGAAAATATGTTGCGTTTTTTTCCTTCAATTTTATTTATTTAATAGCTTGCCTTTCTTGGGACAGATACCAAGCTACTTACCCTTTACTAATATTGAAGCATGGAGTAATCCTCCAATCCAATGGTTAAATTTATTTTTGGTTGTATACCAGCAAATAAGCTGAAGGGGAGGGGAAGGAAGGAGTTTCCCTATCATCCTTTTAGAGAAAAAGTGTCAACACATTTCTTTGCCAAGTTTCAAGGATTCTGCTGCTTTTAGAGATAGTTTGGTTCAATAGTCGCACAAGTTACGATTTCAGATTATCGCCAACTTTGAAAATTACCTTACTATACTTCTCAAGATGGGTGAGGGACTTAGACTCAGCTGCATTGTATTGACACTCATGTTTGTTGTGTAGTTTGCTATATCATGTCCTGCCCTATGTTTCCTTTTTCCTTTCAAGAAGAACTTTTCCAACTGCACATGTACAGTACTTGCAATAAAACTTGATGATAAGGCTATCTTATTACAGCGCTGCTGCTGCGGTAAAAAAGGACAGCTGACAATTTTCAAGAACAAACAGCAAATTGGCGAATCTCGGGAAATGATAAGGATTCCAATTTCTCAAAAGATTTACAATTCTTTGATACTCCATGCAATGCGCCATGTTCAATTTACGTCATTGCTGGCGGAGTTGACTGTGGAAACAGTAGCATTGATCTACAATTTTTTTATAGAAAACTCAGCTCACGACAAGGACAATTTTGTTTGTGTCACAGATATTCCTTTATTAGTTGTTCAGGATTCTTAAATTTAGAATATTATTGTTTATAAATTGCAATTTTTAAACTGTATTATGTACACGGTTAAACATTACAGATATTTATTTAGCAATTTGCTTATAATCGAGGAGACTACAACATATGTATAGTTTCTAGCTTAATATAATAATTTTAATTACAGGAATTTATTTAGAGTCAAAGCTAATAGATTTGTATAACGGTAGATAAGGTATTTATAAATCATTATGCAAATTGGAACAAGTAGCATAATTGCATTTCAGCAAGATGATTCACTCATACTTACCTACATACGTAGAAGATTCATAATAATGTAAACCTAAAAGAATCAGTTTTGGAAACTGCGTGTTCATTAAAACAAAAAAATTTTGTTTTGACTATATTATAATGATTACAGCATTAGAAAAATTTCATCTCCTTCAGTGGTAATATTAATCACTTGGGGTTTACGTTGTCTCACAAAAACAACTCTTGAGTTTAGAAAATGATTTATTTTCCCAGTTTGACACTGTGTGTGTTTATTAGCATTTTATGATTATGGCTTACAATGCCCCTTGTTTGCACAAAATGACTACTGTTGTGTGTAATTCTGTATGTAAGTTGTGCTTGCTTACTTAGAGGTAAGGAGAGATATCATCAAATGCTGCCTACCAGACGCTGTTCGAACGAATATACAATCTGTTATTTTGGGTAGTTATTAGCAGTGAATATACTTATTTATGCATACATTCTTATCAGCAAGCTTTCACTCGTTTGCATTTCATATAAAAAGTTCCAAATAAAACTACAAATTGATAAAAAGTGGAAACAAGAGAATAATAAACGCACACGATAAAAAACTTACCGAGCTGAAAAAAATGTAAATCACCTTACGCTTTTAATAAGCTTTGCAAATACAAATACATTTTTACAACTAAATTGCGTGAATGAATGTTTTTTTTGTAGTTTTCCCTGGTTGTAACGCCTTAAAAATACAAATGCGCTCAAGTGGTAAGAACATATCGAGGATATATTGTTGTTAAAAGCAAATTGGATAGCTCGAATATGTGTACAATGTTTGTGTAAAAAAGCTGCTGTAACTTACATGTTATACACACAGTAAAATTATGCTTACATAATAACTATTAATAATATTACCGTACATCTGTATTTCTAATTTACTATAGTTGCGTTATAATAATATCTTGGCATTTCATTATTTAAGACCGTTTCCTAACGTCATACGGTTCTTTTGACGAGATTTCGGTCTCTCTTTCCAGTCATTAATGTATATTATTTATAATAATATCTTGGCATTTCATTATTTAAGACCGTTTCCTAACGTCATACGGTTCTTTTGACGAGATTTCGGTCTCTCTTTCCAGTTTTCTTTTGAGTGTTGTTTCGCGTTTCTCTTACTAGTCAGCAGTTCAATTACGGACACCACCACCCAAAAGTAAGAACATCTTATATGCAAATATAGTTTGTGTAAATACTTTCACTTTTAGTCCTTACAAGATACACTATTTAGTTAATTTGTATGCATGAGATAACGCGTTACAGAAGAAACTATTTATGTAAATCCGTTCCACTGCCTCATTCTTCTTCTCTTCAAAAAATGCCATAAACTTTTCTTTTCTTATTTTTTGTGAGAAAACAAATATGGGTATTATTTCAAAGTTGCTTTCCATTCGTTGGATCATTTCCCTAAGTTGTGTAGTGTGTGTATGCAAAGGACTTTTACGTACATTTCTTTTGAATTCCTACCTCTACTGGTTGCGTCTACCTTTGTGGTTCTAATTAGAAGGTATTTTAATGTGTGCGAGTACATGTAAGTTAAGTATAAGTGAATCTTATGTCGCGCGTAAGTATTTCTGCATATACTTACAATTCATGGCATCGTCGATTAGGACAAATCTACACCAGTTATGTATGTATAGGTTATAAAAGTGGATTTCTTTAAATAATTTCGTTAAAATATTTGGCCACTGTTTTCCACTCTCTCACCATCTTTAAATTACTCCCCTCTTTTATTGATTTTATGTAGAATTACACTAGCATAGTATTTGGCTATTTCAATTTCAGAGTTGAGTAATTTCACAGGAAGTTGAATTACAACAACCTCTTCAAAATTTGTACTAGTCCTCATCTAACATAACACACACAAAGTACATAGTTTTAGGCTAATGCTTCACATTCGTACGACAACGAGCCATTTCCAAAAGCCATAAGCCAAATTGAATTTATTCAGTAAGAAATGGAAGGATACAACAGGTTTCCATTATCACTCATTAGATCTTTTGAGTTACATTCGTCAGATCATCTGACTCAGATGAAGCATATTCCCTCCCGGTCCTCATCATCACATACAATAGAAAAGACAGTTTAAATAGGTAAGCGCATTTTGTGCACACAATTAGAAAAAAACTTATGGACTCAAATGTGCCTTGAACAAATTAGCACACAAGTTTATTCCGAGAAACGTGCTATAACATGATTTGTTGCAACATTTCATGTAATTATTGTTTTACCTTCAAGTTTAAATCGTAAAAGTTTAGCAAGATGACTATGCTCCTGTTTACTGTATTCAAACAAGCAGGCATCTTACCACCCGTAACTTACAACGAGGTCCTTTTATACCCTCTGGACGCTTATCGTGTACCAGGTAATAACGTTATTAAAAGTAAGTAGGCTGTTTGCTTTGCATAATACGTTTTTACTGTTCATTTAACTTGCACGGAGGAGATATTGGGAATTGCATGATGCCCATTTTTCCCAACTTCAATTAATTTATAAAATCCCCCATATGAATTAACGTCCCTATTACACAATGATTTAGCAAGTGTGCCTGCTCCCAACTAGCGTCATCCCAGCAGCAACACAAATTCCTCCTCTATAATAATAACGATTTTCTAGTTTCACAATGAACATAATAGCGTACAACAAAAGAATCTCAATGTCTCAGAATCCAGTCTCATTTTCTTATCGAGAGTCTAGAACGCACAGCCAATACAGTTTTTGAGATTGGTGCTTTGGGACATTTAATATTGGTAGGGAAGCAATCAAATTTTTAAGCCAATTTCATGTTGCCCTAAAATTACCGCTTGTTCATTTTGTGGTTGTTCATGGGCCATTTTCTCGAACTCTTCATCTATAGTATGGTATCT
>JAHZNF010003940.1:0-18678 GCA_027744215.1 Troglopedetes dispersus | reverse complement strand
CGATGAATAAAAAATATAAACCCAATGTGTCGGAGTCACGATTTCTAATGAAAATCGTAAGTTGATAAAACCTCTTCAGATTTTCTCAAGTTTCATTTCGAGGCTTCTGACCACCTTCAAAACCACCATAGAATGACAAAAAATTCGAAGCCACAAGTTGCCCAACTTCGAGGATAAGACAGTGACAAATAACAAAGTAATGTTTTGGTGTGATACACAAAAGAAGAGTAAATTCACAACTCACACCAGTAGCGAAAAGAAACCTGCATGATGTCGCTGACAATAGAAACGAACAGTGACTTGTGTAGTCATCTCTATTCATATGTTTCGTGTGGAATGATCAGATTTAATATATCGAAGCTTATAAGTGGATCCAGCCGAAAAAGGAAAAAAAAGTAAGGTGTCATAATATGAATAGTTTCTCCGAGCATTGTTCCTTTTTTTTCACTAAATCTTGTACACATATTTTCTGGATTTTTTTCCTTTTTTTGTTACAAAGACGTCTCCTGTCATGTAAGTGTATTGTGTGTATCAGTACACAAGAGCATTTTTTCCAGCAACAAAAAAAAGAGTAAATGAGAAAGAAGAAAGTATTTGGCCACTTATGCTCCATTTACTTCCGCCTTGGAAGAGAGAAAAAAAAGGAATTGCTTTCTATGACATTTACCACCTTCACAACTACATTGTCGCGTTCACTTGACTTTCCTTCGTCGTCTCCGTTTTTTTTCTTAGATAAAAGGAACAGTAAAATAGGGGAAAGAAGATATGTCGGCAGCTTGACTCGGGACGACGATACAAGAACAACGCAAGCAGAAAAAGAAGAAGAAAAGAGCAAGGTTGCCCTTTTTGCCTGGAAAGGAAAAAAAAACAAGACATTCCCGTCACCCGTCCCGCATTCTTTTTTAAAAAAATCGCTCCGCTGTTGTGCTCAAGTGCAACTGCTTTTGAGTTGTTGTAAGCAAGCTCTATTATTTTTTTGTGGAAGGAACCCACTGAAAATACTTTTTACGAGTGTGTATCGTTTACGACACGGATTTTTTTTTGTAACGATCAACCGAGTGATCTCTTCTCGTGACTCTTGTCTTGTTATCTCTTTCAAATGGTACAATGTTTTTCTTCCATTTTTTTGGCACCAACAAGAAAACCGCCTTTTAAAATGGAGAAAAGAGAAACTCATGTAATTCATTCCATGAGTCTGCTTACAGAAGAAAAAAATTCAATCCTTCGCTTTATTGTTTATTCTCACAATCTCGAAACCAGAAAGGTAAAAGGAATATATTGCAGCCAATAAAGCACCCACGTCTTATTTTCTCTGTGGCGGAGACGAATTTATTCATTCAATTGTGGAAAACAAATGGACAAGAAGTGAAAAAAAATGGAATAGCATTTCACAGTGAATCATGGTAAATAACATTATTTCACTCATGATTTACTTTAAAAATAGATTTGCATATATTACCAAGACTAAAGCTACTCTTTGAGAAAGGAGACCACAAACTACGCGTATAAAATAATAATATATTTGTTTGCAAGAAAACTGGGATAAGACAGAACTATTTCTTGTTCAATATTCCATGGCAAACTAAACCAACCCCATAGAAAAGGAAATATTCCTCAAGAAAAAATACAAAGTACGTGATACCATTTTTTTTCTTCTTGAAAAGGAAAACTTTGTTTATATAGAAAAGGTTAAATCACATCAGCGGAGTATTAGCAAGGCATACAAATAAAGTTGTTGAGAAAAACAAGATTATTTCGAAAACTACTTCTTGTAAACAGCCCACATCTCCTTTTAAAGCTATCCTGCTCAGCATGCCCCAAAAAAGATTCCAAGTGTTTCCAAGAACGGATCAACAAAAATGTGTTGTGTTTACGATACACGAAGAGATAAACTGAGCAGAGAATAAGCAAAGGAGGAAGGAAGCATAGGCAGGCAACAAGCACCACCACCATCATTCCTTTATTTTTTGGGGGAAGGAGCAAAAATATGTACTCACGAAAGACGAAAAAAATGTGATGGGATGCGTGTGTTTTTGCTCTTCCCAAGGCCTCCAACGAAGGAATGAAAGAAGTGAAGAAAGGAGTTGTTGTATAAATATGTTTTCCTCCAAGTTTTCCTCGTTTCCCTTTTTCGAGAGTAAATCATGAGCAGAACGAAGCGAATAGGTGGATGCGCTCCCTCCGTCGCACAGAAAGCGAGGAGAAAGCACAACAACAACACAAGGCATAAATATAAATGCTTGTTTCTCACAACACAACAACCAGTTTGCGAAAGCAGCTCGGGAGCAACGGTACACTGGTCCCTGTTCGAGCGGCTGCTACCGTTATTTCACTATTTATTTTTCTCTTCAGGATAATATGAACTTGCTGGAGTGTGTGTTCACATTGCTTCTGCAAGAACACCTTTTCCAGCTACAAAAATATGAATGGGGCCCACATGGCGAAAAAAGTTTTCGTTCCTCATTGTCAGTAGTTCAGCAAGAGGATTTTTTAGGAAGTCAGGAAGGCAGGAAGCATATGCAGAGCAGGGAAATGTATGTTACCATCATCGTATCACAGTCTATTTTTGAAAAAAATGTTTTGGTAAAAGAAATAGTGTGGCTCGAGAAGAGGTGATGAGTGGAGCAGGAAAGGGACAAGGCTAAAAACGGCATTTCTCATTTCTTCTCCCTCTCCAAAACCATTTCTCTTCTTTCCGGCACACATAAACATGCCCATTCACTTTCATGGCTATATTATTTTTCCTTGTTTAGATTTTACAAGGAAAGAGGAAAAAAACAGTTCCCAAGTAAAGATGTTTTCTTCTTTTTTTGTTTTCCTCTGAATTCCAGTTATTATATAGCCTCTTATATGATGTGGTTGTGTGTGTATCATTGTGAGGCGATGAGGAACTTACGACATGTAATAATAACAATATCATCAAGTTTTTTTTCTCTCTTGCCACATGGAGGATACAGACTGGAAACCCTGCCGTTCAAGTAACCGTTATTGTGCCATTTGAGATAAATTTTATGAACTTGTTGGTTTCCTTCTTTTTTTCCAGTAGACTACTGAGAGCAACAAAACAACTTAACTCCTTTTCCCTTGTCTCTATTTTTTTCTTGCTGATATGGCATCCGCCCTTTTCAACTCTCAGCTTTCCCCGACTAAACGAATATAAGAAGAGCAAAGTAGCAATATTTTTTAAGTGTGCAGCCACTAAACAGAAGTGATGGTGGTGATGATGATGACGATCCAATGGAACGTAATATATGGCGGTAGAAATGGGAGCTAAAGTGCCGTATAATCAAGTTACATTGCCAACTAAGCTGCTAATAATGTTATTCCCTCAGTGCAACTGTCCACCTTACTCAGTACGGGAGGCAGGCAAGAGTTGTGTGCAAAGTCTTTTCACTTTGAAATGAGAATGAGAATCGATAAAAAAAAACTGGGAAAATGGGATGCTCGTTTCACGACCGAAATACAGACGGTGTGATTTTATGTTCTGTAATGTTGCACCAAACCTAATGCAATTCCCCTGTTTTGTTCCTGTAAATGTGGTAATGGAAGCTGTTGTGTGGAACATTATGTGGCATTGGTTCGTTTAACGGAAGAACACATAACAAAACAATTTATTCCTCTTTAGCGTAATTGCTAATTCAATTACAAGGTCAAATTTATACTGATACTTCTGTGATCCTCGGAAGTGCTAATTGAGACAGCAAAATTTAGGGAAAATGCACACCATTATCACTCAACGTTTCTGTGACAGAAATACATTCCCAAAATCTCAACCACATATTACAGTCTCCTTAAATATTCAGCCTCTAGCATATAAATATTACATGATTGAGCTTTATCATATTTCCATATATTCTCATTCTAAACTGATCTCCCGGTTAATTTCCTCGAGGAAATATGAAAAGATATAAATATATTTATCAGGCAAAATCCAGTCCTTAAAGATATCTCCACATATTCCAAAGAAGAAGCAGGAGTTTGTGTCGTAAACAATTTATTCATCTATCTATTCCACCACAACAAAACAAGTCGGTCGGGGAGTGAGACCATATGTGCGTGGTTGCAGCACAACAACCGATCAAAACAACCTTTGTTTTCCTTTTCTTGTTACTACTTTCCTGCAAGGATAAGAATTGCGCACATAATATATATTTTTTCCCACTAGCTAGTCCTGAGAAAAGGGAAAGCCAACAAGAAAATAAGGAAGACCGTATTTAGAAAATATCCTCATGATATTATCACATACACAAAAAAATGATAGCCGGAAACAACAAGAAAACCAACAACAACAAGGAAGCTGCATATTATTGTTTTCCTTTCATAATGGAGCACAAACGTGTATGACAAATGTAGCAGAAAAAAAGGTAAAAATAAATGCAGGAGGGATTGTCAGTAGTAAACTATCTTTTAATATTGTATAATTTATTTTCGTATCGTGGAAAACGAGGTGGAAGACAACTCAGGCAGTCAAGGTGAGATTACACTGTTGAGAGGAGAGAGAGGTTATACGGGAAAAGCTTCCTCCATTTTCCAGACCATTTTTTGGCCTAGCCTCGTAACACAGAGAAGAGAGAAAAATAGAAAATAACAAACAAGCAAATGAAAACGTAAGAAATCACTCAAGCCAGGGCCCGAGTTTATTTTTATGTTGTTGTTCTCTGTTGTGTTCCTCTGAAAACTGTAGCAAACAAGGTTTTCTAGGGATGCTAAGTAAAATGAGAGAGAAAGAGAGACAGAAAGAAAAAAAAATGATGGAAAGAAAGGAAGTAAACAAAATAATATATCATGGGTATATATCACATCGCATGATCACCACCACGATCCTTTATGATGTACATAATTTCATGTGAAAACCGACAACAACAACAACAACAACAACATCGTCGTCATCATCAGTAGTAACATCACCAAAATACTGTTTTATTTCCCGGGTTGATATTCCTTCATTCTGGTGGATGTATTAGTTTTTATATATAAAATGGAAGCACGACGGAGTATAACACAACACAATGCACAATGTTTGTGCTTCATAGACTGGAGCATTTTCTGTTGTTCTCTCTCTCTCTCTCTCTCTCCAACTTTCACGACCGACTAGGAGCAAAAAAACAGAGACGAAAACTGCATAGCGATAAAAAACAACAAACAAGACGAGAGGGAGAGGAGAATAGAAAAATACGAAACAACAGAAAATAACCAGGGAGATCTCCATCCTTGTATTATTCTTATATATTCGTCATCACTTGCCTTGACTTGGCCTGACTGCCACAAGTTATCCTTCTCTGATGCTAAAACTGTGTTTTGTAACCTTTTGGCAGAACCATAAATCTCATATATGTACCCGTTCGTATGAACCTTTAAAAATCTAACACCATTTCGGAATATTGTATTTGTTATTATTGTTATCAATGAATTTGTAGAAATTAAATTTAAAAAAAAACGAAATGTGTTCTCATCAGCTTTCCTCGACACGTGAAAATGTACGTAATAGGATCGCGTTACTGGTTGTTAATAGAAACCTTTGTTTTCATGGGTTTTTGCTTTAGATGCCCGACCAGTTTTTCCTAACACATAATTCTGTACAGAAATCCCCGTAACAATATATTTCACTTACATAATATCCTGTAAATATAAACCAAACATGCATTTTATAGCTTCGTCCTTTCTCTTCTCGAGTACACAGTTGAGACAGAGAGAAAAATACGGAACAACAAGTCACCACAACTTATCGTCATCATGTTTAGGTAGTTGTCGTCAGTCAGGGGCAAAGCAACATCGCCCACCATGCTTCATCATCATCATCATCCTTCCCATCACTGTACAAATAACGACAAAACTAACAAAAAAAACGGTCGGAGAGGAAAACAAGACAGAAAATAGAGACGAGCGATACAAACACCAGGAACGAAACAAAATATATAAAATCCATAGGTCCATGCATTACATGGTTGAGACACGACGAAAAAAAAATAAAAGGAAAGTTAAATAGGCACCTCTGTCCAAATAGAAACGATAAAACACAAAAAGAAAACCCGACCACTATTATTAGGGACTAACAGGTCCCTGTTTTCTTGTTGTTGTTGTTGTTTTGTTGCAACTTCCTTTTTTTCTCTTCCTATTTAGCTTCATACATGAAAGCAAACGGAGAAAGACATGGATGCACATGTGCACATGTATATTCCGTACACATTCATTTATATCAACCTATGTGTATTTAAAAAAAACTTTTTTTTTTGCTTTCCTCTCTTTCAATCTACAAGGTTGTTTAGTGGACAACTATGACTAAACAATTTTTTATTGTATTTTATTGGGTATATGTACACATTAAAATATGTTTTTGCATACATGACTTGATGTACTCTTCTATTGCGGTTCTTTCCATTTTATTTCTCCTTGTTCTATGGGTGCAATAATGTGGATCTAAGTAATAATACAGCAGAGGTTTCCTTTTGGAATGCACGTTGAAAATATGAAGGATGATTGGAATGAATATTTATTACATGTTATATTGTTGTTGTAGGTTTTTTCCTTCTTCTGAAGAACAGAGACTGCTCGTTGAGTGAGTCAGTAGTCACAGAGTGACTATTGGGAAGTGAGTGAGTTCAGGTTTAACTCTTCTCCACACACACAACTAACATAGAAAAAACAGTCAGTCATCGTCATATCACACAGGTTTTTTTGTTAGTTGCTAACTATTAGCTGAGTACATATATGAGCAGAATATTGTGTTTCTACAAGCCACCTTTTCGAAGCTTATTCAGAGTTTTGGGCAAGCAGAGCTTCACTGGTTTGTCTCGAGCTCTCTGTTGCTTTTAAAGATTTGTTGGTTTGGTTGGGATATATGCACACAACTCAGTTCTTCCCGCACACATGTACAACATATAACGTTTTTTTTGTTCATACATCCCCAATAATGTAATATGTAAAGCTTCATTATCATTATTTTCTTGATGTTTTGTTGTGTTGTTCGTATTGCTTTTTCTGTTGCTCCTTTTCTGCTGTCCTTTTGCTGCTTCGTCCTTTTCTGCTAGCTCAGCTGGCTCATATATGTATGCCTGCGTTTAGCCTGGTGTGTTTGTTACTAATGTTTGATGATGTGTGTTCTCTATACAAAAGCTTCCAGTTTACAAGTAGATCTTGCCCTCGATACACGCACTCACAACACTCATCCAAAAAGTCTCGTTCGCTTGCTCCTGTTTGTAGCTCGGTCGGCCGGTCTCCTTCAGTCAAAATATATTCGTGTGTTTTTTTTTCTCTCTGTGTGAAAACCGTGTGGTTTTTGTCGTGCTCCTGTCTCTTAAACAAACAATACAAACAGTTTTAAATAGACGGACAAGAATAATCATATCTGTGTCCCGAGAAAAGAAAAATTACAGATTCTAAATTTTTACCATGAAAAATATAAATTTGAGCAAGTGTATACTACATCGTAGGACATGCTCCAAAATAATCAATTTGGCTTCTGCTGGCTGTATAAACCAATATATTGTCATATTGGTGTGAGTGAATGGAGAAACAAAAGGAATCAAGCCCAACAATTACTCCGTTTCCATATTAATCACGTGCATAAGTAATGGAACACATTTTACCGGCGACAAAATAATTGCTATTGATTGAATTGTTCTCCGACACTGATTATTACCTACACAAGACTATTGACTAATTGGAAATTTGTATCGAGCGGAACTAACTGAGTCGCGGTGTCTGGCAGGGAACGGTTGTGCACAATAATATTTTGTCTCGTTCACACATGTATTCCCCATGTAACCTGTAACTTCGAGTCTCACGTGTTTCGTCTTGTCTGCAGGAAAACGCAGTTTTTTTATACACGCTTCTCCAGCAGAATATACAAGGCTGCTGGTGGTGTGTGCATGTATGTAAAAAAAGTATAGTATAGCGTTGAGCTGCTGTGTCAATTGCAGCACGGCTGCTGGGGGAAAACGCACGGTCGGTGAACAAAGACTTCTCTATTTGGTTCCTTTGTATAAACCAAAAATCAGATCAGATATATACACAGAATAGTATCTACGCAAGAGATGTGAACATTTCCTCTTCTTTCACCAGAGTTGGGAGGAAAGAGAAAAAAAAATTTGTTCCTCCCAACCAGCCTGTTTATCCGATCATAATGTAAGCATACTTGAGTGAAGTAACACAAGACAGCTTGATTAAAAAAATAGACAAATGAAAAAGTGAATCGGAATTGTGGGATCCTTTCTTAAGTACAGCATTTCTTTGGAGCAAAACGTTCCTTTTTTTACTCCTTGGCATAGTTCTTCTTTGGAGTGTGGGTGTACAGACAGACGACAGAAAAAACATGAATGAAAAGAAAAGCAGCAGGAAAAACATGAGTGGAGGAATTAGAAAACAATGCATTTTGAGAACAACAAGGACAAGGATCATTGTGGCGTGAAATTTTACTTGTTTTATGGTGTGAACATAGTCGTAATTAAATGAAAAACTGAAAATCCTTTCGCAATTTAGCACAAACTATATATTAAATTTTTGATGTGATGTTGCAAAGTGGAAAAAAAAAGTTGCAAAAAACCTGTATTTCGTTGGGCTAGTGAAAGTTGTAACTCCAGCAGCTAGTGATTGCATAGATCAAGGTTTTTCTTAAACTGAAAAGTTAATATTACCTCCAAACCGTCCCTTCTTCATTGACTGATGTACCTTGTGTACCGGCTTATTTTTACAGAAACAGCTCAATCACTTTCCCTGGATTTTTACATATTCGTGCCAAAAATTGAAATAAAATATTTTTTTAATAATTATTACTCCGTCCAATATGCAAGCTTGTGCATAAATGTAAATTTATAGTTTCTACTTGTAATCGAAAAAGTGCCATTTAATTCAAATCTATCGTATTTTTCTACAGCATCACGAAATCCCCATAATTTCTTTTTTTGGTACGAGTTGAGGCCATTGGCAGTTAAAACCATAATTGAAGCTAATTTGAAGGAGAACAATTTTACCAAGACAAGTTATTGTAACGTTTCACTTGGTCATCGACTGACACCGCTCTAGTATAAAGTACACATCTGAGAAATATTACCAGTCGCCTCAATGCATGTCCCAACCGAGGACAGTGGAATCGTCAACAAGTCACCGGTATACTTTCTTCTATATTTTTTATTATTACTAAAAGCAAGTGAAAATTTTCGCTCGGGTAATTCTGCACACTTTCCCTGATTGAGTTTTACTAGCTTCAAAAAAACACTTGACCACAAAAAAGACTTCACCAGATTCATTTTAAAAAATCCAATACTTTTCATGTCCAACCTGACTTGAGTCACTCTTCCAATATTTTCTCGTCAAGTTCATAAAACTTCTTCTTGCTCCAAAAAAAAACTTTCTGAAATGAAAAGAGATCTATATTTTATTTCAATGTTTGATGTACATCTTTGCAATAAAATAAAAAGTGAGAAGAGGATGGAGAAGAAGTGAGTAGAAGTTTGCATATAAAAATGAAATAAAACGGAGCAGTTTATATGCGTACGTAAGTAGCTACGTATATATGACCACTGTGCTGTGCATGTCTGGCAAATCTCCTGAGGATTTTTATACTTCTCTCATCAATACAGCCACGAATCCTTTCCCTTTCTCGGGAATTATTGGTAGCATTGAATTCAATAGAAGGTTGCATAGAGCGGGAATGAATTTATTTTGTGTGGGTTTTTATTAACCACCTCTTGCGATGACGGGAGAGTGAAGAAAAGTGTGAAAATGGTCATCTTGAAAAGATGAAGAATTGTCCAAAAAAGAAGGATGAAACCCAAAAAAAAACGTTTTCACTCGTTCAAGCTGCAACCGAGTTGATTTGGAATTGTTTAGTGTGACTATAAAAATAGCCGTGAAATTTTACGAGAAAAGAAATGGATCCAGAAAGAAAACTACCATCCTGTGGCTGGGAGTTTCGTCATATTTCTGAAACGTGTCATGTCAAAGTATTTTTTCTAGTTTGTATTCCATACGTTTGTGGGTCTACTAATTCTTCAATGTTTTCCTTTTTAAAAAAAGGTAGTGGAGCAAAAAAACCGTCACCATTTTATAAGACATTTATTCATGTTTTCGCAACTATTTCTGGTGACAGAATATTGCTACAGGGTAAGCTGGGGGCATACTGTTAGTAATAAAATTTATGCTTCACACTCGCCCATTACCCTGAAAATGTATAATTCATCGGGAATAATATTTTGGACGTCATTCTACAATCAATTCATTCCAAACTTTTTTAGCTTGATTCTAAATTCAACTTGGTATTTTTCTAAGCTTTGATAATTGTCATGTGAATAATAAATAATTGTACAAAATGTGTATGCTTCATGATCTGAGTTATTAAATCTGATTTCGCAATAAATTCCGTTCTTCATTAAATCAGGCTCAAAGGTTATTGTCAACACCTCCAAAGCTTTAAAATAATTCTTGCTAACACTTCGAATAAGTGCTAACAAACTCTAAACAGTAGATCTCAAGGAATTCAAATTGAAGCAGATATTACAAAGGCTTGTACACGAGTCTAGAATTTACGAGTCATAAAATTTTGCAAAAGTGGTCAAAGGCAGAAAACCTTGTTGCAAGAGTGGTCTCATTTTTCCTCGCCATTTCATAAATAAACAATCTTAAGAAATCTTGTAAAACTACGAAGGACAAGATTACAGATTTCTTGTCACGAGGACCATGTTTCCTAAAACCGGAAATTTTATAACGTCAATCGAGTACAAACAGTTTGAGCTCAGATCACAGCTGCATCTTTTCAACTGTACCAAGTACCAGCCTAATTTAAATGGTGATATATGATACCTAACGCAAATCACATTGTAAAATAAACATTTTTGTCACTCGCTCAGCTGCCTACCTAAAAAATTTCAATGTGACTGACTTTCTATTTTTATAAAATCAATTTAGCATTTATTCATAAATGTTTTGTAAGTACGGCGTCGAATGATATTAAAAGTTGATAAATGGCTGTTAAAGTTCTATATTTTTGGATGAGCCACAAAAAATGTAACATGGGAATGTTAAGAATTGGCAGTGCCAAGCCTAGAAATTTAAGAATGAGCATATTTTTAAAAAAAAAGTGGAAATTTTCGTAGCTCACTCGCTGTTGATATGTTATTTGTTGAAAATATTATTTATTTATCTTTGAGAATATCTTTTAAGTCTGGAACGCCCAGCGATACACTCTCCTATGTGTGTTTTTTTAAATACAAAAGAGAAAAGAGAAACGGAGCGGAAAGGCGGTGTGAGAGAGAAAATGAGTGCGGTGGTGGCAAGGTTTTGGGAAAAGAGTAAAGAAGAAAGAAGAAAAAAATATTTTTTTCTTGTTTGCCTGCTTGTTTCATATTAACGAAAACGCGAACTGGGCCATTCCATGTACATACACGTTATAGAGGAAAAGCTTGCAACCTACCGAAAACATTCATATTTTTTGTTCTGTTTGTACGCTCGCCGTGTCGACATGCTCCTCCAGTTAAAACAGCCATAAACAATAATCGGGTGTTGAATGCTTAAATATAGGTTGTTTGGGGAATACATGATGGAGCCTTCTTTTCTGCGCCTATTTACACACACACACAAACAGCATTGGCACATGTGTAACACATCATCAAAAGTAGTAGGCATTCTCGACAAATAATTACTTTACTTTCATCGATTTTTGAAAAGCAGGCAAAAGCAACAATTTTGAGCGCAAATACATCATTCCCAAATAATTACGGCTTCGGCTGCACTTGAAGTTTTGAATACAATTTTTCTTATTTAATGTATACCATGTACCGTGTTGAATTTAGTTTTTTACTTCCCAATTGTTTTTTCTATAATATCTCTGACGTGCACAAGAACCTGTTACAGATATGAGGAGCAATACAAGTATTTGTGCAAAGTTATAAAACAGATTTTTCCATGTCGTTCGATAATGAGCAAGTATGATTTTTTTTTATATTTACCGGTCCGTTTTCTTTTAATGGGATCATTGTTAGAAATCAAAGTGTAAGATCTGGTATGAGCACTAACTGCAAATTATCATTTCAGAAATTATGGTTTCCCAAGCAGCCAGTTTCGTGTTTTGAATATACCTTTCGGTGTAAAATATAAAACGGGTGGATAGGCGCAAAAGTGGATTTGTCGAGCTGACATGGCATATCATTATGCAAATAGGAGTTATCGTTGTTTACAATTGCGGAAGCTCAACCTAATATTTAAAAGTTGAGAATGCATGTACTCAGCTAGCGATTGACAAATAAATAATTTCATTTAATTACTTTTCACAAAATAATATTAAATTCGGGAGAACAACTCACATTAAAATTTTCAAGTTTCAAGCTTTAAGAAAATCCTTGTCCTTGGAGCAGCTAAAGCCCCACATTAAAAAAAGCTGTTTATCCTTATTCTTAAATCTAACAACTAGTATGAAAATATAATGCGATATTCGAGTCCTAAATAATTTTTTTTGTGTGTCAGTATGTATAATGTGTTGGTGCTGTGGGGAAAATATGAAAATTGATTTTCCATCCACAACCACAAATATATGGATGGACTCATCAAAATATTAGATTTAGATAAGGAGGAGGCATTCTTAAATAGGAAAACTAAACAGGTACTATTAAATGCTTTGCTCATATACAACACTGCATTATGTTTACTTGGGCATGGGCATCAACATGAAAAAAATTCCCTGAGGAAGATTGAGCTTCAGCTTCGGTCCTTTTTTTTCAATTTAATTTTTTCATGGACTATAAATTATGTATTATGTCTTATTTTCCATGTAAAGGTCAACATCAAAGAATGCCGAGTAATGGACTAAACAACAAATTCCATTAAAAGTATTTGGACACTGGTGCCTTATTAACATACATTAGTAGACAGTATGAAAAAGTTTTTTTTAAACAGCAAACTTTTCCATAACGTTCAAGGCAAGTGCGTTATGAGAAAATGATTGCGATTTTTCGTTTACCTTCGGATTTACTCAAATAAAAAGAATAGCCACTGCTACCCAACTTGAGCTGCTCCGAGTTACAATTTTGGACGAACGTGATGTTACCATGTAATATTTATGTTGTTATGTAAGTTGTACACAAGAAGTAAACCTTGGGTTAGGTTTTTTTAAGCTTGGAAGTAGGAAGTTCAGAGCAGGTTTTAAAAATAAGTTTAGTGCTCACTATCTTTCGCACTCCTGCATTCTCTCCGGTCATCATCTTAATATATTTTTTTCCATGTGTCAATCGCGCTTAACGATGCGTTAGCTCTCATATTAGTTTTTTATGTTTGAGTTTAGTGTAGCGTGCCAATTTAGACTGTTGTTTGGCAAAGAAAGCATTTCGGACAACAAGAGCCTTTTTCATATTATACTTTCTGTTGTTCATTCCACCCTTTTTAATGTTGTATTTCTACTGTTTGCTCACTGCTTATTATTAGGTAATATGGAAGTACTTGTTCCTTCCCTTTTTTATGTGTCACAACTCCAGACTGAATACAATAGACGAATTACTAGTATTATATTATTCATATTTGTACCTAACTTCACTGCTACTCCTTACATGTCTGATACAACAATATGCAAAATTGAATGAACTGACCTTGATCATGCTCAGCTTTTTATTCCCTACCAACCTTTTTTTAACCAACCCAAAAATTTCCTTTTTTTTATTATTGTGGTATATTATGGAGCAAGTATGCGAACCATCAATTTGCATCCTTTCCTTCACTCGACAAGATAAGTTTTTTTTCGAATAAAGAAAGTACTTTCTTCAGCTGAAGTATCATCACCAGTCATGCTTGTGTGATAGGACCTATAGTAGAATCTCGAGTTAGAGAATGCTTTGCCTTCTGTATCATTTACGTAAGTACTGTAACAATAAAGGATTCCAGGTTTGGAAAATCGTAGGTGGGTTTAAGTCAAGCGGCTTATCATTTTTTTGCTGACGACAGTTATTGTTACTACATCCATCGTAAATTCGTTTGTCATTGATAGAAGAAGTTTCATGAATCCATTGGGTGTGTTCGTGTGTTCTTCTGTTGAATTAAAAAAAATGAAGGGTGGTTGGAACACGTGTTCTGTTTGGAGTGAAATTAACCATTTTCCTCTAATTTCTCATTATCTTTGTGTGTGAAATATGTACAACATAATTCTAGCAAATGACATTATGATAAGCGAAAGCCCATTCAGAACCTTACAATATGTTTCGGTTATGAATGAATTCGACATTCGTTGATTACCCACGCAAAGGAAAGTAGAAACCTACATCGTTAATTAAAACCCACAATGATATCTTTTCAACGAATAATTGCCCCAACTAATTTCTGCCCGTATGACCCTCATTATTAATCACCATTGATAATTAAATCATACATTTAATAAGGAGAATCGATTGAATTGTGTTACATGCGCTTTCTGATTAATTTTCACCATGTATTTGTCTACGTTCAGAGAAGAGAGAGAGAGAGTGAGAATAATAAATAAGCAAATATCAAGGTTTATCAGAAGGAGGCATATGTACAAGCAAACTGACCATTTCCTACTCCATTCGCTACACGTATCTGTCCAAAACGAAGGTTTAAATGTTACACTGTCTGACTGACCTGAGAATGATAAGTGGTTTTTTATCGCAGTTTTACTAGTCACAATAATAATAACAACAAAATTGACACCGACCAGAAGGTGATGGAAAAAAGTGAGTGACGAAGTATTACAAGTCCGTAGCCTGTTTCATCTCAACTCGGTCAATTAAAAGAGCAGGAAAAGAGATAAGTACATGAGCTATCAAGAACGCATGTACTTGCGAAACACAACCTATGAGGTTTGATCAGTCATCTCTGTATTTTTTATTATAAAATGTAAAAAACGATGCAGAGCATAGATAATTGCAATTGCAACATTAATGTTTCAGTTTTTAATACATAAATAAAAATACAATCCTGTAATAATATGGAGCTAATTTTAATACGTGAAATGCTCGCATGCTCCAATACGCTTCATATTTAATGCAAGCTGGAAAGCTTCAAGGTCGTCTGTCTGTCCAACTTATATTTTCTTATTACCATTTACAGTACGGTTTCCAATTCAATACTAAATGTATGCATATCATAATGTGCAAGATTAGATTTACGCAAAAATGTCGATTTATCTCTGCGGTTCCATGTAGAAACCTGGTTTAATCCCTTTTTGCATGTGAATGAATCCCCATTTGAAAATTTAATTTATTACATTACAGCACTTGCATACACAAAGTATTTATACATCATCGTGGATGATTAGCGTGGATTTTCTATTTAAAAAAAACGTGGAGAGCAAAATACGAGATACATATCAGAGGACAAGAGCACTCATCTGTTTCACGTCAATACAATACTTGATCACTACGTTAGGGTTGGAGAAGGTACTGAAAACCGCAAAATAAAAACTGTAATAAAGTGACTGAGACATTGTCAATGCTTCAACCCTGGGATATCTGCAATTTATATTAGTAAAGTATGTACATGTAACCGTAGCCAGGTTAAAAATAACTTTATAGTTTAATAGACCATTAAAAATTTGGTATAATATAATTCGCCAGTTGAGGAAGACGATCGAATAGTGAAATTTCTCAAGCAAAATGTATGCTAATCGGCAATAAACTCGACGGTTTCTGTCTGCTTCCACTTTTACCCAAACCGGTAATGCACTGTAACAGAATCGAGGGAGCACATCACTTTCCAACAACACCTCTTCTGCTATGATTTTCGTGTGATAATAACGTTACATGTTGTGCATGCTCGACAAAATAATATTCCACTATTTCATTCAAGTTCACTCTTCTTCTTACCTGTTTCTTCTTTAGCTTGGATAATCGTAGCCGTGGTGTAGCTGCTTGCTAACCTGCATGCATACTTTTCATGTGGTGGGTGGTCGTTTCTGTTCGCAATGCCGCTGCGAGGAACACAAATTGGAGAGCCTGTTGAATGTTATGCTAATGCTTCATGTATGTATGAAATTCTCCAGAATACAGAACTAGTTTTGAAAAAGTAAAAAGAGTGTGCAAAGAGAGCAGCATTGGCTCATTACCATAATCTTGTTTGTTTACATATATTTTCCTTTTATTATCTGCCTCCTCCTGACCTTGGTCTTTCCAAACGAAAATTTAAGCTTTCAATTTGTTCCTTTAGAGTGAAACCATTCAATTCTTAAGTTATGCACACGTGCAAAAGATAACTGTTCAATGATCTCCATTGCCTCAGCTCGTTATCAGTACATTTTTTAAAGCAAATTTATGCGGCCAAAGTTCAAATGGAGTTGCAGTGACCTTTGGTTGCTAATTCATGAAAATTGGAGTTGAACCGGAAGACTCTCAAAGTCCTATCATCATTTATTTTGAAATGGATTCCGAGACTGCCAATTTTTTGTGTTTGTTGAAAAAAATACCTCAAATTGTTCATAAATAACATTGCTGCAAATTTATGCGGCCAAAGTTCAAATGGAGTTGCAGTGACCTTTGGTTGCTAATTCATGAAAATTGGAGTTGAACCGGAAGACTTTCAAAGTCCTATCATCATTTATTTTGAAATGGATTCCTAGACTGCCAATTTTTTATGTTTGTTGAAAAAAATACCTCAAATTGTTCATAAATAACATTGCTAAATTATAATGCTTGCAAAAAAACCTAGGCCGTGCTCCTCCAAATATATGATTGACAACAAGAGTGTACTGGGCTATTACGCAGTTGCTATTTTTTGCAGAAGTTGGTATTAAACAGGACATATTACTCAATTAAAGGATTAGCTTTTTCAATGGGGAAATGTGAAAAACAAAAAAAATTTGCTATGGATAAACAACGTAATAAGTATGGTACATACGCTAATGGTCTTGGAGCATGGCATTGAAACTGTTTATTATTGGTCTCAATAAGAACACTGCAGCAAAAATGCAGATTTTTTTAAACATTCGTGTGCACTTCCTATTCCGTCATGTTCTTTCATAACTGCGGCTTCACAACTCTGATAAAGCTTTCCTTTCGGTCATTCAAAGATGTACCTTCATCCCATCATGTGTTGTACTAAGTTCGTCATTTCACCAGTGGCTTCACGATTTGAGAAAGACTACGTACGAATTTGAGTATGAAGGAGCGAATGTTTACAGATGAATAATTTAGACTGATTGTCGCAAAATGCTAATGTCAAGACGAGCATAAAAAATTGCATAAGGTGACGGACAATTAAGCATAATTCAATTTGTCAAAGGATTTGTCGCCTTTTCTTTCAAAGTTGTTTGTCAATCAATTTTGTTTTTCTAGATTTGGATGTCACAAAAAAATAAGTAAATATTACTGGTACTTTATTGAAATGACATACTGAATTTACATTAAAAAGACGAGAATTGTGGAATTATCATTTCGTCGAAGTTTAGTAGTCGGGGAATCATGAGTACTTGTACATATTTTCTGTCGTAGAACCGTTCTGCTTCAGTAATACAGAAAAGTGATAAGAGCTGAAATAACAGTTTTTACACGATGCAGAGTGTTTTCTACAACAATTTATCAAACAAAAAATTATGAAGTGTCCCGTTGTCTGTAAAATGTTGTAAGATTTTTTAAATAGATTATTTATGTAAGCCTTCATCCGCATTTACCAGAAATGTGTTATAATTTCTCATGAATTACTACATTTTTTTCTGATTTTATCTCTTGACATTGTATATCAACAGGACGAATTTGTTGATGTGTTCTGTCTCTATGTACTTAAATTTGGTATACAGAAATGATGGAAATGCACATGGTTTTGGTTAATGCAACTACTTGCCTGCCTGAGTGACTGGAATGACGAAATATTGTTTCAGATTATTTGTTTTAGCTGATAACGTGCTTATTTGTTTTATTGACGAAGGCTGCACTACTCCAATCAAATACATACTGCGCTGTTGTTTTTGTTGTGGGGTACGGTACGACCAAAGAATACTTATGTTCTTACCCAAATATGTGAGCTCACTTTTGTAGAAATGAACGAAAAGGTAACACGTAATAATATGTGGACACACTATCTAGACTTGCTTCGTTTTTTTGGAGAACCATCCAGTTTTTCGAGCTTGTTTGTCTCATGACTTAGCACCACACCAATAACGCTTCGAAAGCATTCGAAAGGCTTTATGTGAAACAAATTTTGCGTGCTAGGCTTGCGTGTGCATAACACTTTCGTAAATGCTCCTTCTGAAACAGTCTTGGCAAAATCTACAAGTCATCGATCTACAAAATAGTGTGCACACAGGGCACAAAAATCTTTTCCGATACATAACTTAACCCTTGTAAAATTGATAGTAAAAGGTCTCAACGATCCTTTACGTTCGGCTCATTAAAATATTCCAACCGACAGCCGAAAGTACATTTTGTCCAATTCTGTAATATACCCAATTTATACTTTTTAAAAGTAAATTCATTGTGTATGCAAATTTGGTATTTTGAGCTGTCTGCTTATCTCAGCTTTCAAAAGGGACTGTTATATTAACACTTTGGGTACCAAATACTGGTTTCAGGGGAGAATGAAATTTTATTATTGTCGATTCAAGACTTACAATGACATGACTCTGTAACCTTATATTTCTAATTTTGTTGCGAAAAGTTTGTTTACCGCGGCATCCTTCCACAAAAGCATTTGTACCTAAAAAACGATTGGTTTCAGTTTCCACGGTACACGTATCCAGTCTGCATACGAGCAACA
>JAHZNF010003939.1:0-17485 GCA_027744215.1 Troglopedetes dispersus | reverse complement strand
GCCATTCCAAATCAAAACAATAGAAAATGTCTTCCCGTGGTTAATATTTTGGGAGGAAACTGTCTGGAGGATGAGCAGTGCCAATCTGGAATTCCTGGAGATTTGAGTCAGTGTGCAGAAGAAGGAAAAGTTTGCGTTTGTAGAACTGGCTCCATAAGAGATTGCCACGAAAATAAATGTCTCAAGTTGGCAGAGCGTGTGGGAGATACTTGCCGAAAGGATATCCAGTGCCAGGGTCTGGGCGAGCTGAGTAAATGCTCAAGTGGGAAATGTGTTTGTGGTCGAAATTCGACTGTGGCAGCGGATGACTGTGAGAATCGAAAATGTGTAAATATTTTAACCATGTGAAAAAACCATAAAAATTTTCAGTGTACATTGCTCATTATGAAATGTACTTACAAAAAATAGCGACTTTGTATGACTTGTTTGTGGTTGGAAATTAATAAAGACGACTCATCTTAATATTTTACTTCATACAGAAGCAAGCTAACTACATTAACTTCAATTGAACTGTATTATGTCATCCTATATAAAGTTTTGCATGAAACAATAGGGTTTCCCCGTTTCTGAGTCACAATTAAATTAGCACGAAGGAAAAGGCTACATTTGACAGACATTTTTACATATTTGCTTTTGCTGTTCGTAGTACACAGTATTTCTAAAAAAACATCAAAACTACAGTAGTTCGGTTTGAAAATTTAAAGTTTATGAAAATAGGTATCTGCCATGGCTCTTCGATTTACCATTTGCTTTGTGATTTTCTGCCTTATCATCTCCGAAGTACCGGCGGTTAGACTAAATATTGATGTAAACGCTGATACAGGTGGAGGTGGGGTTGGAGTAAACTGGTCCAATAAATACGTAAGCTTATCAAATACTTATGTACTTTTTAAATCAATATTTACTGGTGCATCTGGTCCTGAAATGTGTCATTGAAACTTCAGCGAGAATCGAGTACAAACACCGGGGCCACATCAAGCATTAACGTAATTCTTAATACTGTACTTCTTTGGGCTTTTCTGAAACTTTGGAGTTAGCAGTCCTCCACCATTGTCGTGAGTCGTGTGTGTTGTTATAAAAAAGGTTTAATTAAAAAATTTACTTTTATCAACCTAAGTACAAAAATAGTTCTAAGTTAAGTTAAGTTAAGTTAAGTTAAGTTAAATCACAATAATTTGGTTCTAAATAGGATTTTCTTGTTTTTTTTGGTCTTGCTTGACATACTTTTTTATGTGGACAAAGTTTATGTTGAAGTAAAAAATCTGACATGGAAAACTCCAGGACATTTTTTAGGAAGCCTTCAGCTACATAATTGAATAGAAATGTGGTGAATATTTGTTGATTGACTCTATGGGGGTAACTTGCGACACTGCCATGTCATTTTAACTGGACCATTTTGGTGTTATAAAGAAGTCTTCGCGGTTTCGAACTTCCTGTTCCAGCAACAATTTTGCGGCAACGAAAACTACATCTTTTCTAGGAAGGTCTATAGTGTATAATAACCGCAAAAACATCAACTAGTATATACTTTTTTAAAACAGTTGTTTGTGGTAGGAAATATCCCAAATGTTAGTTGCTACTTCAATTCTTAACCCATTTAATTTTTGTCAGATAATTTTGAAAGAATTCCAAATAGTTTTCAGTTTTCCGCCTTCTTAATACTTTAATGTGTAAAAGGATTGAAAGCAATTCAGTCAATCTCTTTACAAACTTCATAGCACGTACACATTCTACAGAATAAGTTTGTAAAAAAACCGTAAATTCAAAATCAATTTTTTGCGATGGCTCTCCGACTGATCATTTTCACTGCCTTGTTTTGCCTGGCCATCACACTAGTGGGGGGTCAACAAACGCAAATTGAGTTCACAGAAAATGGTGTTAAGATTACCAACGTAAGTCCACCCAACCAAACTTCTGCAAATTGTGAATTCTTTCAAGAAAAAAATATACCTACATACATAATAGGTACAATAATTTTTTTTTGCTATTGTTGCTTAATTTTAGGGAGGCGAAATAATAAGAATGGCCCCTGCTTCCTGGTACGCCGCTCTTACAGTTGGTATGATTTTGTGGACACTTCGGCGTCTGTGATTTGGAAACTTTTTTTCACAAATGTTTGGAGAAAAAAAACTTAAATACGTTATCAATAATGTATGTATTTTCGAATAATTCTATTTCTTGTTCCAAATTTTTTAACTTTGTATCTATAAAATGTATTTAGTGTGAAAATAAATTTTTATTGATTTTAGTTCTCATTACATTGCAATATTACGTAAGGGCTAGGCCAGTCGGTCACAATTGTTAAGTATAATTCTTACGTATACTTTCTTTATATAAAAAACATTCAAGTGCAGAATAAATGAAAATGGCAAATTGAAGAACAAGGTCTGTTCTTCCATCTAAATCCTGAGTTGATCTGGAGCACAGGGAAATGAACTGCAACCTTCCCTTTTGAAGACTTCCACGACTTGATACACCCACGGATTGTTCGGAATATCCCCAAACGATCTATTTAGCAAATGACTATAAATATTAAACTCCCATTTTTCATGAATTATTATCCCCTCAACCCTTTCGGTAGAATATGTTTAAAAAATGCAAACCTCAAAAAGTTGTCTACCGCTTGCATGCCCTTCTGCTCACCAAAAGTTGCCACTTGCTCCATCGTCCTACATAGTTCAAGCTGGAGACATCTCGAATTTCGAAGTAACTGCTCAGCCCTCAAATACTTGGCCAGCTCCAGTCGAACCAGAGACATCATTGAAGCATTTTTAATCCTTTCTGTGTTCCCTGAACAATTTCTGATTTCATGTGGGTGGTTGCAGAGATATTCCATACTTTCCAGCGACCTGGCACAGTTGAGCCATCTCATTTCAGACAGTCTTTGCCGTGACGTCACACCTGATGTCGCATTTAGTAAACACTGCTCAAAATCGGTTAGTTGGGTCACCTCCACTTCCAAAATTTCACGTTTCCTTCTCCTCCTTCCCGTGGGAATTAATGGTAGCATATAATTTGTAATGGAGCTTGTTGTTCCTGCCGCAGCAGCAGCAAAGGGTGTGACCACTTTTGGCACCAATGATAACGCACCAAGGAGAAGTGCCCCTTTGGAAAAGAGACTTTTATAATCCGACCTCGCCCTATCTCTCGATCTGGTCTCTTCTCTCAGTCGACTTCGTAAGTCAGTCAAAATATTTTGGTAGCGCTGCTCCCGAATAATTTCACGCAGTCCCTCCGAAGCCACAGGATGGTCTCCGTAGGAGGTAGATGTGATTGGCACAACTTGTCGGATAAGAGGATGGGGCCTCACTGCACTAAAGATTCCAGCAGGTGGTTGGGACACCTCAGGTGTCAAAATGGGAGTTTGTTGTGGAATTCTGGAACCAAGAGCTTCCAGCAATTCCAGTTGAGTTAGTCGACTTCCGCTTTGAGGTAAGAGAATGGGATTCTGCTGATGGTTATCATTTATAAGTGGAGACGTGGAGCCAAGGAACTTTTGCAGATGGGATTGAAATCCCGAGGGCTTTTTTGCAGGCAATTTTTTCTGACTACGGTTTGGAGGAGGGGCATATCCACCTTGAGGAGGCTCTTCTGGGTCGTCATCTTGAGTCGGTGAATCGGGTGGTCCACTGCTTATGATTTGGTGGAGAACGTTGGGCACTTGTACAAATTCTGTGATTTGTTTTGTAATTGGGATCGTTTGGAGAGTGATGGTTGTGTGATATCTGTCCTGAGATGGTTGGTCATTGGAAGGTGGAGGCGGGGCGGGAGGAGATGGAGGTCCATAAGTTTGAGAGGGAGCTGGTGGTGGTGGTGGTGGAGGCGATGGTGGTGGTGGTGGCGGAGGTGCGCCGTATGTTGATGAGGGATAGGATGGTGGAGGAATTGGTTGATCTGAGGATGGTGGTCGTTCATATGTTAAGGAAATGGAGGGAGGCCCTCGATTGTTCCGAAATAATTGACGAGATCGGAATTCTCCTTCGAATGGGAAGTTATGGAATTTGGTTCTTCGGTCTGGCTGTCCTGAGGGTGGATAAGGACCTCCTCCTCCGCCAGGGTTGTTTCCTCCAGGTCCACTGCTGGCGCCTTGATTTCCTCCTCCGTTGTCTCCCTCTTCTTCACTGGAGCCTCCATTTCCTGGGTCACCTTCAGAATTATCGTCGGGGTCTTGACCATTTCCTTCGCCAGGATCCTCACCTCCTCCCCCGGGATTGTTTCCACCTCCACCATGATTGTTTCCACCTCCACCATGATTATGTCCTCCTCCGCCGTGATTGTGTCCACCTCCACCGTGATTATGTCCACCACCACCGTGATTATTTCCACCTCCACCTGAATTGTTTCCACCTCCACCTGAATTGTTTCCACCTCCACCTGAATTGTTTCCACCACCACCAGAATTGTTTCCACCGCCACCATGATTCGAACTCCAGCCATTTCCACCTTCTTGCTGATTACCACCACCGCTACCATGATTGTGTCCCCCGTGATTATGCCCACCGTTATTATGGCCCCCGTGATTGTGTCCCCCGTGATTATGCCCACCATGATTATGTCCACCACTTCCTCCACCTTGTTGACCACCACTTCCTCCTTGCTGTTTCCACCACCTCCCATACTTCCTCCCCCATGATTATGACCTCCGTGGTTATGACCTCCATGATTATGTCCTCCATGATTATGCCCACCATGATTATGACCTCCATGATTGTGACCTCCATGATTATGTCCTCCATGATTATGTCCTCCATGACTATGGTTATGATGTCCATGACTATGACTAGGTCTTTGTGGACGATTCCGATTACTATTGTATGGACGTCTCCTCCTGGAACTTCCTGAAGATGAGGAGCCCCACCCATTATTATTTCCTCCGCCTCCATTGGATGGGGACTGAGTAGGTCTCGGTCTATTGTGATGATGATGTCCATGTCCATGACTATGATTATGTCTTCCTCTCAAATCACTATTATCATTAATGTGGTAATGATAATGAATCTCATTTTTTGGAGCAGTCTTCTCCGATTTACTTTCCCGTTGAACATATCCTTTAGAACGACTTCCCTCTGGATTATTGGCATACACGATAACAGTCGGACCAGAAGAACTTGCAGCTGCCTGATGAGTCTTGTTTGCAGATAAGTGATTGCTCTTCACAAATGGAACTGGTGATTGCGAAAGGAGTGGAGATTTTTGGGGCAACGGGAGAAAAAATCCGTTGCGGTCGTAATGCTCTCTCAGAAGGACTTCTGGTGAAGCATGCGTCACTACTGAACTCGGAGCTGCGGCAACAACTGAAGGGCTTAATAGTGTCAGGTCATACTCTCCCGCTGGCTTCCCTGCTCGGATGTCGTATTCAAAACCACCATCAAATCTAAATAGAGATGAGTCCCGGATGTTTCTGCGTTGAATGGAGGGCGACTCCTCCATTGCACCTTGATTGGGCATTTCGTCAAATAGAGACTTGTTGGACGAACTTTTAACACTTGTTGATGCTTTAATAATATTATTATTATCAGAATGGAATATCTTGTGTAGGGCGACTCCTCCATCGCACCTTGATTGGGCATTTCGTCAAATAGAGACTTGTTGGACGAACTTTTAACACTTGTTGATGCTTTAATAATATTATTATTATCAGAATGGAATATCTTGTGATGATGATCCGAAGTAGAGCTGAGCTGGGACGGAACAATTAAGGCTCCATTTAAAGGGAGTTCATCAAATAATGATCCCTTCCCAAAAGCTACACTTTCAAAGTAAATTAACAAAAATATGATTCTTGTTCCACCAAAACTCATTTTGAAAGGGTTATCAAGAGGTACTAAAAATCACAGAAACTTTATACTTCACTGTTTTTTTTTTATAAAAAACGCTAAGGCAAATTTAGGACTGCAGAAAACAGAAAATACATTTTATTTCTGAATTTTTTTTCAAAAGAAGTTTCCTTCTGGGTTGGATGTATTGGTAAGATTGGTAAGAAAGTGAAATCGAAATCTGTCAGTTTTGTGAAAAGTGAAAGGAGCACAGCCCCTTTTTTCGTTTTCGTACTTATCAGTTGTTAGAACAACTTTATATCATAGTTATGTAGAGTTCTGCCTGAGAGATATAACAAAACTTGCAATTTTCCTTATATCAACTTCCACTTGTCATTTCATCTCTCTGAAAAATAGTGAACAAAGTCAGCATCTCATCGACTTACTTTTATATAGACAATTTTTTGTCACCAAAATATTTTACAAATGGTGTGTACGTGGCAGTTTAGCTGTCATCAGTGCTAATTCTTCAGTTTTAATGAAACGTCAAATAAATATAAGAAACCGGTATGACGGTGTGATAAGCCAACATCATTGTAGCTAGTAGTTGTTGTGAGCACACGGGGATGTTTTTTCTCGGAATTTTTTTACGCTCGAATTATCAGGTAAAAAACAAAAAGATTACAAGGTGGAATGCTCTTCAGATTGCGGTTGTCTCAATGCTTGCGTGCGTTGTTCTCAACAATATTTTGTCAATAGTAACTTCGTGACACGTTGCTTCGGGGCAGGTGAGTCAAATACTAGAGTAAGAATAATTTTTTTCACGTAGCGTAATCGGATGGATTATCAGAGAAATGCATTAAGTCGAATGGATTGTTCATGTCACTTCCCCATCTCGTTTTGTGAATGGATGAGTGCTTATACATAATATTTGCTTGCTTGTAAGATTTGTGTTTCGTACACTTTTCAGTAGGCATGCATTTGGTTCTCTTAACAGATCAAATTTGACTGAATGTATTTTTATGCATTTCTATTTGAAATTTGCAAAGTTTCTGCTAAGGATTGTGGCAAAATATTATGGATACACGCTGTAGCATTATTGAGGTAGGGTGCTTCAAAATGCGATTTCGGTAATCATTCCCGATTATGGGATATCTCCATTCATGTGATATGAATTGCAAAAGTAGAAGTGAAATAATGTAACAGGTTCCATTAAAATTGTCATATTTCTATGTGACTGCTTTTAATCTTAATTTATATGCAGACATATTACACGTGAAAACTGAAATTGAGTCAATTTACATAATTATAAGGGGCACTTTATTTAGCTTCCTTATTACAATTTTTGGTGATAAAACATAATAAAGATAGGTTTAAAAATTGAGCCTTAATTATTATCATCAAGAGCCAAGATATTATTTAATGCAATAATTGATTAGCATTACATCCAGGAAAACATCCTATAAAAATAAATTTATTTAAATAAATAAAAAAAACTAGTTATACCTGTACACAAAACCAAACATTTACAGGTAAACATATTTTTACAAACTATATTGACCAATTTAGCACACAATTAAAATATTTCACAATTAAAAGCCCCTCCTTTTAGACGAAACTTTCGTCATTAATTTATCTGGAGATGTTCTAATTGCATTACGCCTTATCTTCATTTTGTGAAACAAGTGGTTCTATGTCCCTGTCGCATAAAACATGTGTAATGCATGTTTTATCAAGTGGAGATAAATACATGATATGATAAATCCATGCACAACCGATGATGCTTGTAAAAGCAATTCAATTTCGAACGAGATATGTTGCCCTCTTTTTTCAATATAAAGTAGGGCAAACTAATAATAACTTTTTTTAAAAATCTATAAATACCTACTTGAAATGGATATTATACAGCACACTCTAATCTGTACTGCTGTAACACAAAAAGTGACTGTAAAAAGTGTCGATCAACTGCTTCTTCAGAATCAGTGACATAATGCCAGTCATGCAACTGTGGGGCCAGCATACAATCTATCTACAATGAAATCATATACATTTGTTCCTTCAGAACAATACTGGAGCGACATCACTTTTTCAGAGCAACAACAATCATGCTTAATGTTTACAAACATGGGTAATAAATATTAAACTACTCTGCGTACCACTGGAGAAAAAAAGACGTGCTTCTTTACAAGTTTAGTTATGATGATAATTTGAAGAAACAGAAAAGTTGAATATTTGGCCATTTGTTCCATTTTATCCTTGAAGCGTGCAAGGAACGACTAATGAATGACTACGTAATCGAATTGGACATATAAATGAATGACTCACAACAGCTTGTTCATGTTAATCATTTTAAACGAATTGCACGGGATCTTAAAAATACGAAAACATTATGTATCCAAAATTTAATGCTTCTCTTAACAATAAAAGATGTCATATAATATTCTGGAAAAAAATCAGTGTGTGGTTCACAATATCCTTTAATTTATCAGATCGTGATACAATGATAAGCCAGTAGCTAAGCTATAAGCTACCTCAATGAAGAATGTCTTTGATCAGCATTTCGTGATTCTTATTGTATTCGAAACACCACGCATATGGCAGAAATATGACTCATATTATCACTAATTTGATCCTTTCTGAAAGCGTCCACAAAGTTTTAATACTGTCACAAAATAGTACAGGCGAATGTAATAAAAAAACCACACAGTGTTGCATAGGAAGTACAATATTATATTATGCTAGATTCTGTGATGCAATAGCATTCAATATTCCTAAAAGGGAATGGTGGGATACAACAAGTTCTTGTTGCCTTTTTTAGAACACATAACATTTTTCATTGGCTCTGTTTGTGCGTCATGAAGCCCAAATCTGACTAGGTATCCTGACAAGCTTAGGTATTCCTTGCATATTTGAAGACACAGGAAGGAATGCCTTTGGTTTAGTTCAAGAAACATTGTAAAGTCAACCTACGAATCTGTTGTAATTGTCAAATGGTCTGACGTGACGAAAAGAATCTGCACTTCCTACGAAGGTCAACTTCAGAAGGTTTGCTGCTTCTTCTCTGAAAAGGAGTTTCGTTGAATATGGACATACATGTATTTTTGCACACATTTAGAAAGCAAGAAAGAAAGATTCAGTTGTTTCAAGCTTGAGCTCAAGTTATCATCTTTCGCAGTTTTTTAAATTACTTTTTAAAAAATAGATAAATCCGAGTTTCACTTTTTCTCGAAGGACGTACAATTTTATTCGAGATGGGATTCCGACTCAATCGACTTGGTCTTATCTGTGTTGTGCTGTTAATTTCAGTAATTTTGATCCAGCAAGTGGCCGAAGCTGCTCCAGATCCGGATGGAGGCATAAAAAAGAAAATTAAGGAAAAGCTTACTGGAAAGAAGAAAAAGTATCGCAATGTAAGTAAATTAAATATTTGGGCTTTTCTCCTGAGTATAAATAATTTCAGTATAATTTGCTTATCATGTTTATTTCGAAATAATTATAGGCTGCAATGTCAACACTTGGTTCCGGAAGTCCGTGCGCTATCTTGCTCAGTGTGATTGTATGGACAGCCATGCAGCTAGAGTACTAATCAAAACATTTCCATTTTTTGTATCTATAAAGTGTACATACTAAAGTAGATAGACTTGAAAGTTGTAACAATTCATATTTACTCAGAGATGTTGAATATTTTGTGCCAAAATATTTCAAAATATAGATTTAAATGATATTTAAACTAATAAAGAATTAATATATTTGCTGCACTGTGCAATGCTCCGCCGGTTATCTATTGTTCAACCCCAAACTATTTCTATTTATCAGCAGATCATTTTAATATAATATTTAAAAATTAAAACTTACCAATTACTCATCAATAGCTGAAATCCTTGTAGTCATGCCCCTTAATTTGCGATTCCAGTTTCATACTGAAATTATAATAGTCTAGCCAGACCACTAAATTTTGGCTGAGTCACTTCCCACATATCTACTTTAGCTCAGAAACAACATGAATAACCACGGTCAGTAAAAATGTTCACAACTGCAAAAGTTGACTTTAATATCCCTATTTCGTCTCTTGGTATTTTACACATTCCGCAAGCACATTCAGGTCAAAAATTCCATTTGTAGCAATGGACATTTAGGAGAAATATTTGACTGCTACAATTCTCCTGGGTTGGCCAGCAGATGACAAAAATCAAGCACTTGCACTTGTACAAGGGAATTTGCTTCAATTGATTTGATGGAGTTTGGGCCCCATGCAATTTCTGTTTTATAAGCAGTAATGAAAAGATCGAAAAGATCTTGTCATAAATTTTTGTAGTTTAGCAGGCAGGATTGATAATATTTGATCGAAAATTGTATGCGTTTTTATTTTGTCTCCTTTTGTTATGAATTCCCGGAACAAATGAGCCACGCAGAAGTGTGGGCACATCCACATTTCAAAATCTCCGGAAAATTCAACATATAAAACTGAAATAATAAATTGACGCGACAGTCAAGAAGAAGCTTAAAAATATTTCCGACTTTACTCTGATAATCTTAATCTGTACTTGAACTACCATCCTCTTCGATGATTTTTCTTTCTGTGCTGTCTTGAGATGAAGTCTTCTCTACAATCTGATGTAAGCTATTTGATTCAACTACAGTAAATTGATTTAGAATATTATATTTTGTCAATCTGACTAAATGCCTTCAACTCTCAGTGTACAATGATGTCCATAATTCTGTAATTAAGTTGCTTTCAAGTGACAGTATAATTACTTAAGTGAACGAAATGGCATTCCATTCGAGACTTGCCGTGATTTTGACTGGCTATTCAAAGCGGATTTGCTTGCACAATTACTCAAAATTGTTACCAGCAGACTAAATTTTAGCTTAAAAAATAATCAACTAGCTGTAATATGTATATTATGTATAAATTATCCAGTAATGCAGAATAATATATCTACTTAGTTAGTTCTACACCGTGTTGCATTTCCAGGAGTTGAAAAAAAAACTTTCGACTTTTATAATTTTGCTGCCTGAGTTTCTATTCCATGTCGACTTTTTGTAAATTTTACAAATACAATTTACAACAATAAATGGAATCAGCATACAATATAGGTACATCTAATTGCACATGTTACACAAGCATGGCGAAGCCGTCTTTTGGGACTTCAATTTGATAATCTTTTGAGTTTGCATGTTCCATTTTCTCCTGATAACCCACAATGAAAATGCTGTGGCTTGAGCAGAACAAGCTGGTCATCATGACACAGCCACTATAATTACCATCTATTGTCACTATTGTCGTACAGATGACAGACATCTTCCTTTACAGGTGCTCTGTCAGGAAATGAATCAATTATTTTCCATCAAAGATACATCCCAACAATTCTCATAAAACCATAGATCAGATCTAATAAATCTGGACAGTAACTTAAATTATCTGAAAGCACACAAGTCTAAACAAAAGTTTTCGTGCAGTTGTAAATTTTTCAGTTCTTGGCACAATGTCTTCACACAGCACAGGTCAGCTTGAAGTAATGCGGATTGTGGTTTTTGTCGTTCTTGTGAACTTCGGGGACGTGTTTGCCGGACAATGTAATTTTAAGCTTGATATTCAGGAGAAGTATGACAAGACGCTCGCAGACTGCTTCAAATCATCCGGACAAACCAACCCCTCAATTTTTATGGAAGCTGCTAAGAAAGCAAATGGTGACATGGACAAGTTCGACTCTGATGATAAGGTTTGTCCACCAATATTCAATTTCCCATAAACAATAATTTCTTGTTTTCGACGAGCTTAAAAATAAATATATTTTCTACAGTGCTTTTGGCAATGTGTCTACAAAGGTTTCGCCGTGGTAATAATTTCATTATCCATATTAGTTTTTTGAAAAAGGTCTCGAATGTAATTATTGGAATAATTTTTTAAAAATAAATGAAATGTTCCACTTGCACATTTGTATTCTATAGTTAAATGATGACGGATCATTGAAGAAGAACGTAGCAAAGGAGACATTCAAGGGGAATATGCCAGCCGAGATGATGGATATCATGGCATCAGCCTGGGAGACTTGCATTGATGATGCTGGTAAAACAGGAGTCTTTCATAAAAATACATGCTTCCCTTTTTTAGTAGAGTTGAATGTAATTTTTCGTTGATTGTGATGTATAGAGAAAATGGGGAAAGCGAAAGGTCTGACTCCCTGCAAAACGTATGCATTGCACAATTTCTGTTTCGTTTACAAGCAGGACAGCGACAAGAAATATCAGGAGGTAAGGTTGTTTTTCTTTTCAATAGGAAATGTTTAAATTTAAATTGTGAAAGAAGATGCCTTTAAAGAAATTTGCTTATTTTTTAAACGTTCAACAACATCTTTTGACGAACTAATTCGACTGAATTGTGGAACGACGTATCAATTAAATCTCTCATGAAACGGGGACCTTATTGTAATAATGTTGACATAAAAGCTGCAAAATAAATGTTAATGTTAGCTACTACTGTGGGATCTGTTTTGCGTGCTAATTTACTGTTTTGTCTTGGAATAATAAAATCAATTGGATGTAAATTCTTTGGATAAAAAATAAATTCATTTTACAAGTTCTGAATTAACTATTAGCGTGCCAAAATAATTTCCTCCAGGAAATTTGGTATCCGAACATGTTACAATTTGTAATTAATGATTTGATTGCACTTTCATGAAGTATTGTACCACATGTAGCTCGTATTAAGATATACACATTTTAAGGAATATACATTCATTTCAGATTTTTGCATATTAGATATTCCTGATTACTATCAGATTGCACTCACTCCATGAGCATTTGTCTGCTTACGTAATAAAGGTTAGGGTCAATACTTGTGCTGTGCAGTTTTTAACTAGCCACATCGTGATTACTAAACCACAACTACATGACTATCGGTTCAATTGCAATATCACGGAATTGTGAGTGTCGCCTTGTCAGAAAAATGATCATATTGTTTCACATTCAAGTTGTCACTCATGCATGTAAAAGTAGTTCATGGGAAGCTGCTTCCTTTTCAAAGAACCACTTCAGGAAATGTATTCCTATGCCACATTGTTCCGAATGTCGTGGAATTTTTCTACGGTTTACATAAAATGATCGGAACAGACTTAATAGTTCGTGGAAAGTCGAAAAGGATTCCTTATAGAATTAAAATTTTGTTTCCAAAGTATCACAATGCCCCAATTAGCGTTTCCCGTTCACTTGGTTGGGCTGCTGATTGCCACTTTGGCATTCGCTCTTTTGTTCGTAGGAGGTGTGCCTTTAGCCGAAGAAAAGAAGGAATGTGTGTTTGTCCTAGATAATCAGGCAAAGTACGACAAGGTATTCAAAGATTGCTTTGAATCATCCGGGATTGTGAATCGCTCAATACTTAGTGAAGCCGCGAAGAGGGCAAATGGTTCCATGGACAAGTATGAAGTTGATGACAAGGTTTGTTAAATTTATTTTAGTTCAATCGTAAGTCATTTAAGTCGTGTGTAATGGTTACTCCATGAATTTTTGCAGTGCTTCTGGCAATGTGCCTACAAAGGATTTGGAGCGGTAACTGGAAACAAGATATTTTAAAGAAATTAATTTTTAAAGAAATGCTAACATCTATCTTCATAATTAAATAAATGCATAATATATATTCTAGTTAAATGAAGATGGTTCAATGAAGAAAGATTCGGCCCGAGAAGAATACAAGGGAAATATGACAGAAGAAATGATAAATATTGTCTCATCCCACTGGGTTGCCTGCATTGATGATGCAGGTAAGAAAATAATGGGTTTCATTGGGATATTAATAAACACACACCGGAACAACAGAAATAGTGATAAAGTATTTGTTCCTTAAAAATTATCCGTATGCAGAAAATATGGAGAAGAAGAAAAGTCTAGCTAAATGCAAAACCTACGCTTTGCACAATTTCTGCTTCGGCAACAAAATGAGTAACGACAAGGAGTATGCAAAGGTAAGGATTTTGTTTTTGAAAATACTTTGTGAACATTAAGTTACATTGAAATATCGAAACGCAATAGAATTGTCGACATGTGATTAATGATTCTCATGAACTTTCCCGCATTTCCTATCGAACAATCTGGATCTACTTAATTCTGGATAACTAAATTCATAAAACACAAATGGATTGCTGCCGGGATAGTTGCTAACAAAATGCTAGTTCAGTCTTCTGGTATCTTAATTAGCTCTTGTTTCTTTGAGTAGTCGATGAATATTTTGGATAAAAAATTGTCTCGTAAATACTTTCCTTCACATCACAAAATATATTTCGAAATCATTAGATCAGACCTAGAAAATAAAACGAAAACCTGTATAAACTGCTTAATTAATAAAATGCACTTGTAATCTCTAATTATTGTGCCGTTTAACTACAAATTGTCATTGGGCATGTATCAATCCTGAATGTTGTTAGTTAGGTAAAATCATTGCTTTTTTTTGTTTTATATTTCATCCTGCGCATCCCTTCTCGTCTGAGCTCGTGGGCATGAGTCATGCAAAATGCAACATGATTATCCAAATAGACAACTTTTACAAAATTGCCTAACTTAAAAAAACGCTTTGTATAAAATAAAAGATAATTACAAACATGTAAAAATGAAAACTAAATTTTTATTTCCTTTTCACAAAATGTGAATTAAGTCAATGTGGTTGGGAAGTGAGGTTCACAATAATTGACAAAATATTATGTACCTTTTTAATACAACATATTGTCTAGAATAACCTGCAAAGTAGAGAAGTCACTGATTGAGCACAAATGTCTGGACAATGTCAAGGTCACCTTGTCTGAAGCAAACTCATCATGATTCATCCGAATTTTCTATTCATCCATGACTGTAGATGGTAGTTGCCAGTTTCTGACAACCTCCTTTTATGTTTACGTATCAGTTCGTAAATATACAATAATTCAAATCGTTTGTTATACTTAATTGTTCCGTTTTCAACTAGTCCCACCGTAAGTTTCTGTGCAAATTTTACTGCAATAAAAGGCCCTGCACTTATCAATAAAGACTTAGTCAACAGATAACTGTGCAAATTGAGCTTCCTGAACTATTTTCGAATAAATTTTCTTGTATAAGGACGTAGTTGTACATAATATCCTGTTCTCAAATATGGGGAAACCATTTTTCTCAGTTCAATTTGCAACAACATTTATCGTCGCTTTTGCGTTCCTGCTCTTGTACATTGGAGGCACGACGCTGGCCGAGGATAAGAAACCCTGCGTTTTTGTATTAGACATCCAACAAAAATTTGAGAAGATAATGGATGAATGTTTTGAATCCTCTGGGCTGGGGAACTACTCAGTGTTTGGAGAAGCTGTGAAAAAGGCTGAAGGTTCCATGGATAAGTTTGACATTGACGATAAAGTGAGTCACAGATAGTTGTAGGCAACCCTTACAAGCAACCAAAAAAAGGGAAATTATGTTTTTTGTGGGAATTTTAAACATTACTTTTTTAAATTTTTTTTCAGTGCTTTTATCAATGTGTTTACAAAGGATTCGATGTGGTATCTAGAAATTTTAACTTTCTACATAAAAGCTCAATAGAATTCATCAATTAAAAATACAAATAGTTAATCTATGTAACTTGTGACTAATTAATTCTAATTGACTGTTTTAATCCCCTGCGTCTAGATCAATGCTGACGAAACCATGAAGAAGGACGAGGTAAAGAATATTTTCAAAGGGAATTTAACGGCAGAAATGTTGACCACTATGATATCCACGTGGGACAAATGCATCGACGATGCAGGTGAAGCAACCTCAAGTTTTTAGTACTTTTAATTTTATGTGTGCATAAATAATGTTTACTTATCATTTTTTCAGAGAAAATGGGAAAATCAAAAGGATTCACACCTTGTAAAACGTACTCCTTGCACAGCTTCTGTTTCTTTAATATCTTGGACAACGACAAAAATTTTGCAGAGGTAATTGCTACTTGCTACTATACATAGTAAGAACGAATCCTGGTTTTGCTTCTGTTATCGTTGTTTGGTACAAATTCAACATCTAATCTTTTTGGATAAGCATATCCTTAGATGAATATGGCACATTTCGTGAAAGATTGGACTATGTAAAAATCACTTTTTCGTTCCTACAATTAGATGCAAACAAAATGCTGAAAGTTTGTTCCAAGCCTTCGACCATATTCGACCATAGATGTGGATGTGGACACCGTAATAGCGCATTGATGATGACATGTTTTTAAGTTTGTTTTCCAAAAGTCATAATATGTAAGAGGAAGCATGGCGTGCCACAATGAATATTTCTTGAGTTATATGGGAAAATAAATAAATGCATGGATTAAAAAAGTGTCATCCTCAAAACATGGTTATATGCACAACAAACCCATCTTTCCATATAACAAAAATATTCAATGACATCATTTGATATTTTTCCAATATTTGCAAATATGCCAAATCACACTCAAATCATACTTCATTCAGTTCAGTTGATCATGTCTGAATAAAACGGATGGAGTTGTGTGCGTTAGACGAATTATTTCGTTTCAGGCTTCATCGCGTGTCGGGTACAACAGGAATCTAATTTTCATCTCAAAATACACTGACTGAAAAATAAGAAACGAACACGAGTTAAATAGTATCGTATTTACAATAATGCATGATGTATAATTTAGATGTGTTTACTCCGAGACTGAATTAAACCATTAAATTCATAATTTAATATTTGTTGCAGCATGAATATTCTGTAATCAGGCATATGTATTAGACCATCCTCACTGATCACAGATCACTATCTGTTCGTGTTTATTGTACTTGAATGAAGCAGCAGAAAGTGTGTGGGTTTGGTACGTTGAAAAAAAATTTGTGAATCGTTTACGAAGTGATAAAATTCAAAACACAATTTCCTGAAACCAGTAAACCAAGTCAGACCAGTCCTAATCATGGCGATATTGTTATAATAAAGTATTTATTGCCAAAAAATTAACATTAATAAAAATACATCAGTCATTCGGCAAATTAAAGGCGATGATTTCTGCAAAAAATTTAATCAGCTACTCATTATTTACGTAACTAAATTTTACTCACAGGAGTTTCGCAGTCATGTTCATGTTGAGTCCTTCTATTGTGAGTTATTGTGAATCAAACTGAAACATTTATAGAGCTTCTTAGATTATACGCGGAAATCTGCGAAATCAACTCAACCGCATGCAAATGACTAAAATAAAGTTAACCTTCGCGGCCAAAGCGGCGCTCTCATTTCTTCTAATATTTGTCGGAGAGATGAGTCTTGCGCAAGTGAAAGAACCATGCGCTCTCTTTATTTTAGATCTTCAAAATCCGTCTGACAAGATTGTGGCAAGTTGCCTGACGGTTTCGGGAATTGGAAGCCTGGCACCATTCGAAGCAGCAGTAAAGAAGGCAAATGGCTCCTTTGAGAATTTCGATTTTGACGATAAGGTCAATACAGACGAGTTCATCCTTAAAGAAGGTTAATTTGCCTCTGAAAGACTACGAAAACTAATTAAAACACTTTTGAACCAATTTCTTTAGTGTTTCTATCAGTGTGTCTATCAAGGATTCAACTTGGTAATGTTGTTCTTGACCATAAAAAACATTCGGAATTTTACATCGAAAGGCTTATTTTTTATCACTCTTTTTTATAAGCAGATGGACAAGGCGGGTTCCATGAGAAAGAATGAAATTAAGTTCTGGTTCAAAGGAAATATATTCTCTCCGGACTCGGTGGCCTTCACTTGGGAT